>CAMZMU010000049.1:68076610-68300148 GCA_947311845.1 Poa pratensis | reverse complement strand
TATTGACGCGTACAATCTCATTAAGGAATACCCGAAGCCAACTTCTCCATATTCCTTCACTAAAATCTCTCACGTGTCTTGGTTTCTCTCTCCTCTTGGCCTAATTTCACTTTCTGAATAAATACTTATGATTCACTCAATTGTGGTGAGTAGTTATCTGTTTGGTCGAAGGTTTGTGTGTTTGTAGTATATATCAATGTGTCAAATTTCTAGCCACTTTCTTTGCATTGGTTTGGAATCTCTGGTAATATAGCGTCTCAATTAAAACTCGCTATTTTTCTTCAAACAAATAGGGCAATTTTACTTACGTGAGATGCAGATTAAAATTTAATGAACTTACAAGGAGACATTTACTATATGTCCATCCATGGTTCCATTATTTATGCACACAACAAGAAAAAATTGTATGGATTTTCTGTACGTTTGAGCTAGGTAAATTCTATTGGCTGTAGTGCTGAAAAATCTCTCACGATCTACCTGTGGATGAATTGCCTTCAATTAAAATTTATGCCCTCAATGTCTTACGTTGATGCCACCTGCAACACTGTTCTTTTCTAGCTTTGCATGTTCAGCCTATGAAATGGCCCAGAAATATTTTTATGTTCATTGACGACATAACTTAACATGGATGATGCACGGAAATATCTGTCTCAATATTTATTAAAAAAAGGTCCCAATGCCTTGCAGCTAACTAAACTTTAATCTAAAGGAAGACAACATGAATATGATATTTTTTGCTACTAATATTGTAGGTTTAAAATGCAAAGTGTGCTGACTTTGTTTTCTAAGTATTTAGCATTTGATCGTCAGTTTTAAACAATTATATGGTCAGCTTATTACATTTTTATTATATGTTCGTTAGCTTACCCTATGTCGCATCTCCTTCCCTATTTAAGTTGTTTTTAATGGCCTGAATGGCCTTTTTTTCTTTTGGCCTCGGCCACCACCTGTTTGCTCTTTCTATATCAATATAAAAGGCAAATCTTTTGCCTTTTTCAAAAAAAAAAAACTTCCGCAGCTCACTGATTCGGGTCTGCCGAGTTTGTTTTTTCTGTTCATTTGTTTCTACAGCGTACATTGATTCGCAACATCTTAGTAAGAACTGAAAGGTTGATATTTCTCATTTGCTGCCTGAAAGAAAACTTAGTGACGTTAGATAAGAAGAGAATTACATTATATATCTTTGTCAGCTTGCGAAGATGACAGTCCGATTTAAAAATCAAGGTGAAAATGGTTGACGGGTATTGTTCCTATCGTCTATCTGTGACATGAAGCATGTAAATTATGCGTCTATAAGGTGTTGCTACCATTCAAAGTACGGGGATAAATCACACTTCAGGTTGTGTTATTGACGGGGCAATTTGAGTTTTAATCGATTTTTCCTGATTATATGAGCCAGTCTTATTTCGTCCTGGTGGCATGTAGATTATACTCAGCAATTAATTCTCCATGAAGTCCTGCTAACCAGAGGACAATAATTAAAAAAAATCCAGAAAACTCAATTATTTAATTCTGCGACCCATGTGCAAAATATAGGTTTTGTTAAAAAAATATTTCATTATGAAATATGAGTATGCTTATTAAACTTAACATAAGTTATTTGATTTGGTAGATATAGATACATTTATGTCAATTTCATTTGCATATCTCGAAAACAATAATCTTATATACAAATATGAGAACAACAATTTGCTAATATTTATGAAAGTAAAAGATTGATGATGTATTGGTACTTTCAACCAATTAATAATGGAAAACAAATGAGTACGTTGGGAATTTGCATGTATAGGTAAGGCGGTTTTTGTTCCTTCGGTAGTTCACTGGGTAACAAAAGTAAGCCTTCATATATTCATTCTATTTTTATATTGCAATTATTAGATATCAATGGAGTGTCGAAACTAAAAAATGAACAACTTCTATCATATACAACTAATTATGCATAGCAACAGTATAATTTTTATACATCTGCAAGTGATTATGCTTAAAATATAGCTAAATTATATTTGAAAAGTTTGAAGGAGTGAAACTATAGATGTCAAGGCACTCTTGAGCAGTCCCCTTTATCTCACTCTACGCGTCAAACATATCATACCTCCTGATAGGGGAGCTCAGGCCTATGCTCCTGTTTTCCCTTCGTGTGTTAACTGATACATTGAAGTCATATTATTGGATTGAAATTATTTTATGTCACGAATTACCATGAATGTTAATGGTAGACTATATGCCATTTTGACTATGTTTAACTGAGGCCTGGAAGGTACGTTATGTTCCAGCTCCTTGGCTATATTGCTCTCCTTAGAAGATTTTTGCAGTGGCTACATCTCATGTTTACTTGGTGGAAATTTATGATGTGATGATGGTGGTGCAGTGTATCGAGGATGCTTCATGGCACTCTAGGTCGTGTTGGTCATTGTATCGGATGCCTCATTGTTGTATATTGTAGGATATTTGATGCAATTGTGTACTGATTGAAATGTTGTGTTGTATCATCATTTTTTTTACCATCGACCTCCAATAGCATGTAAAAAATTCTCATGGATTAAATCCATGCCTATATATTGGTCATGTGTTATAAAGTTTACTTATGTTTTAATTTTTCTTTCATCAGTACACATACATGCATTTGTAAAATTGTACAAAACAACAGATCAAGAACAAATTGAAGAAAAAAGATCAATTTTTTTATAATCATGTGTAAGAATCGAGTTCTCAATTTTGTGCACATTCTATGTTAAAGTTCTAATAGTGACCCGTGCGGATGCACGGGTTGACGACTAGTTGCTAATAATAATGAACCTTATGATGAATCTACATTTAAACAAGATATCAATATGCACACTTCTTTTAATGATTCACATAATGGCTGGGTGCAAAACGCCTTAGGAGAAGATGATTCTACTATTGCTCCTACTATACCCAATTCACTATATGATAGTACTCTAGATGATGGTCCTAATTTACTTGATAAATCTCCACACTTAGAAATAGTTACTACTTTATGTGGGAACACAAATAGTGATGGGGTAATCTCTAGTTGTAATGGCACTCCTATTCATGCTAAAACTTGTGACACTTGCTTAAACTTCCATCCATTAAATCAACCATCTTGTTCTTTAAACTTGTTTAGTGCATAATCAACTAAAACTTGTGACACTTTAGTTGTAGGGAATAGATAACTTTTCCTTCTTGCTCCTGCGGATCGATACCCTACTTCCACATTGAGAGGTGCTACAGTGATCCCCTGCTCTTGGGGGTTATCATCTGCCTGCCATCTTTCATCCAGGATCGTTCGATTTATATCTAACGGACAGGAACACCCACATTACACATTTGCAGATAACCCCTTGTGTTCCTATCTCTCCCCCCACCTCATCCAACCATCTGAAAATAGGGAAAAGTCCATGAGAAAAACAAAAAACTTGATTAAATCCATACTGTCCCTAGTAAAATTATTGATAAATGTGATGAATAATGATACATTTGCTTTATTTAATATCCTTGTAAGGGTTAAAATAAATAATGAACGTGGCAACGCACGAGCATTCAACTAGTCCTTCTCAAAGATAATGCGGTTCCAAAGCAATTCTTCTCTCTTCTCTCCCAAGAAAGCCCCATTCTCTTCCATTTCTTCTTCTCGCCCAAAAAACCCCGATCAATCGCCGCCATGTCGAACGACGAGTGGTGGCACAACAACCTCGTTCCTAGCGACAAGGACAGCCAGGGCAACCCTAACGAGTGGTGGGACGAGGTCCATGACCCGTGGCAGGAGGCCCTGGACAACTACAACGACGACGGCGAGGGCGACGACAACGGCCAAGGCGAGGGCCATGGCGGCGACGACGACTCCGGCGACGAGGAGGAGGAGGACGAGGAGGAGGAGCCGCCGATCGACTCCTCCGATGAGGAGGAGGACTCCGGCGAGGAGTCCAACGACGAGGACGACTCCGATTCCGATGACGACGGGGGCGCAACACCGCCAGCGAAGAGGCGGAGGAAGTAGGAGCCCACACCATCGGCGAAGAGGCGGAGGAAGTAGGAGCCCACCGCCGGCGAAGAAGAAGCAGTAGTAGCAGTAGTAGTATTAGCACTAATTAGTAGTTAGTGTAATTAGTTATGAATCTTTTGTAATGAAAATCTTTTGTACTAGTAATGAACGAATTTAAGTCTTATAATTCTCGAAATTAAATGCGCAAATTTAGTTAACGACGTACTAATCAACGAATTCTCACTAAACAATGAATTAATAAATGTTGAGCATGATTTAGACAAAAAAATATTCATCGAAATATTTGTAATTAAGTTTAAAAATTAAATGTTTAATCTTGGGACCATTCTGAAATCAAGTAGGCATTTCTGAGAAGTCTATTTGACTTTAGAAAAGGCTCAAATTAAACATTCTTTTTGTTACTTGCGGCGCAGTCCTGCTTATAAGTCAGTGCTTTACCCTCCAAACTAGCGAGGTGGGACTAAACATCCCAACCTGGACGTTAGAATCAATTACTGGCACGCCGTCCCCACTTGAACGGTCCCACTTAAGTGGTCCCACTTGTCAACTCAGCCAAATAACGGTCAAACAAGGTTGACCAAACGGAAACACCCCGTTTGGCCATCAGCAGACTCGAAAGAGACAAGTAAGAAATAGCGAGGAAAGTTAAGCGACTAGGGCACAACCGAAAAATACTAAGCCATCTGGGGCACAAAAATAATTGACCCTTGTAAGAAGTCCAAATCAAAGGAGAAAAGCCGATCGATTTTTTTTTGAAATTTACCACTGATATATTAGGTCAGCAAGCCGCCTCATTAAAACCCTGCCAGTCCCTTTCGGTACCCTGGTTAGGGAAAGAGTGCGTCTAAAACTTGCCGTCTTTAATCATTAAGCACAGTTACAATCAAGATCAACCATGGCCGAGACGCAGCTCGGTGGTGATCCCCAAGACATGCCACAAGAACCTGATTTCCCTAATTGGGCTAAGGCATGAGCAGCTCTATTGTTTCTACGGTCCACCTTGCTAATTGAAACTTGGCTATAAATCTTCAGGAGTTCTCTGATCTCGCTGTAGAGGGACCAATGGGTTGATCTATCAACCGATTGATTAGATGCAGTATTGACAAAGCGAAGACAATCAGACTCGAGAGTAGCAGGCCACTGGCGCAGGTCGATAAGGTGCTGAAGCCCAGTTAGCCCTGCCAAAACCTCCGCTTCCTCGGCACTCATGCAACTGCGGATCGATCTCCACTCCGAAACAACAACCTGTCCGAGATGGTTGCGGATAATAATGCCAATGCCGGCCTTCTTTGAGGTAGCATCCCAACGAGCATCTACATTCGCCTTCAGCTCTCCCTCCTTCGGTGGCGACCACTGACTCACCGTGCTAGACGCTTCATTACCAACTGCTCGAGCGACTAACAGTGGCGTTTTACCTTTAGGATCACTCCGAGACGCCGAAGCCGCTGAGAAGGAACTCAAGTAGTTCACCAGATATGGCACCGAGGCCGAGATTGAAGCCTTTCCATCGCCATGAATCACATTGTTGCGGTGATGCCAAACACGCCACAACAGGAAGATAATTTGGGCTCGTCCATTAGCTGACGTTTTAGAGAGTAAACTGAACAGCCATTCCCGACCTGAACGATAGAACGCTTCCTCCGATGGTAGATTCCAGGACTTGCGAAGCTCCGCTCGGAGCGCTCGGGCAAGGGTACAACGTACAAGGGCATGGTGATCATCCTCTGTTTCAACACCGCAAATAGGGCACGTCGCAGAGACATGAGGCATGCGATGATGAACACCAGAACACACAGCTAGAGTAGACGTCGCAACTTTCCACGCAAACACCTTCAATTTTTGGGGAACTGCCGCATGCCAGACTAAGTTCCAAATGCTACGATCCCCATTAGGTTCCGAGCTCGACTGTCCAGCGGATAGGTCCTCCAGGGCAGGCTGTATACCAAGTCTGTACGCCGAACGAACCGAGAAAAGCCCATTGCTTTCGGGCAGCCAGGCAATGAAATCATCACAGCGTCTCGGCGGGAGCTTGATAGCGAGGATTGCATCCGCATCCCAATGGTTGCAGCAAGCACGGATGGTCTGTTCATCCCATGACATCGTATCCTGGAGGATAAATTCTGAAACCCAACGGCGACGGATATTTGCACGGGGTTTGGACACCTTTAAATCATTCAACCTTGGGATCCAATTATCTCTAAAGATCTTTACCTGAGTGCCAGATCCAATTCTCCAAATGGCGCCTTTCTTAAGTAGTTCGAGGCCATGCATCACACCTTGCCAGGATTGAGACGTGTTCTGAATAAAAGCCGTATCTAACAGATTGCCAGATGGATAATACTTCGCCTTCAGGACGCGAGCACAAAGGCTGTCCGGAGCATATAGCAGTCTCCAAGCTTGACGAGCTAGGAGGGCCTGGTTAAAAATCCTCAAGTCACGAAAGCCCATGCCTCCATGCGATTTTGGCCTCGTCATCTTCTCCCATGACATCCAATGAATATGTCTGCGATCATGCTCATCACCCCACCAGAAGTTTCGGATAATTTGTGATAACTCTTCAAGCAACCCAACTGGAAATTTAAAGATTCCCATAGCATATGTGGGGAGGGATTGAAGCACAGCTTTTATAAGAATTTCTTTCGCTCCTCCAGACATGTATTTCTCAATCCAGTCGGATGCCCGCTTGAGAAAGCGTTCCTTGTGAGATTGCAGCTTCCCTTTTTTGAGTCTCCCTTCTGGAACCGGAAGGCCTAGGTATTTTTCCTCAAAGCATGTGGTCTCATAATTCAGAATTTCCTTAATTTCCATCTGTACAACATCAGTGCATTGATCGCCATACAAGATCGAGCACTTGCCCAAGCTGACAAGTTGTCCTGTACTCTTTTCATAATTGTCCAGTATGGACTTAACCACACTCGCTTGCTCCGTGGTACCTTCAAAAAATAGCAAGCTGTCGTCTGCGAATAGGAGATGGGAAATACCAGGGCCATTCCTGCTAATATGAAACTCCTTGAGCGCCGCAGTTTCAATTCCATTCCTGATAAGACAAGACAAACCTTCAGCCACAAAAAGAAATAAGTACGGCGAGAGGGGATCACCTTGGCGAATTCCTCGTGTTGGAGTGAAGGGGTCCAACATTTTTCCGTTAAAGCGAATCGAGTAGCGCACGGTGGTAACGCAGGCCATTACCCACCGTATCCAGGTACTATGAAAGCCTAGCTTCGCTAAAACCCCTTCCAAAAATCTCCAATCCACTCGGTCATAGGCCTTGGCCATGTCCAACTTGTAAGCACAAAATTTCTTCCTAGCAGTTGATCCAGTCTGAATTGAATGTATACACTCAAAGGCGATTAGTGCATTATCCGTAATGAGCCGTCCCAGTATGAATGCGCTTTGGGTTGGAGAGATGATGTCATCTAGCAGCGGGCGCATTCTGTTTACCAAGCACTTCGAAACCAATTTAAAAATTACGTTGCACAGGCTAATTGGGCGGAAGTCCTTAAGTTCCTCAGGGTTGTTTTTCTTAGGGATCAAAACGATAGCAGTATCATTCACCTCCTCAGGCATAATTCCATCATCAAAGAATCGCTGAACTGAACAAACCACGTCATCCCGTAGCAAATCCCAATTTCGCTGCAAGAAACGTGCTGGGAATCCGTCCGGACCTGGGGCCTTAAGAGGCCCAATTTGAAATAAGGCGTCACTGATTTCTTTTTCAGAGAAGGCTTCGCAGAGCTTTTTGTTCATGTCATCATCTACTCGCTGCTGTAGTAGCTCCGTAATTATTGATGGGTCAATATTGTCTTCCCGTGTGAAAAGCCCCTGGAAGAAAGTCCTAGTAAGCTCCTCCATCTCCTCAACATCTGATGTAAAAGAACCATCAGGACGCTTTAATTTGCTAATACGGTTTTTCTTTTTTCTCCTTGTTGCTTGGCGATGAAAATATTTTGTATTTCGGTCACCCTCTCGCAGCCACGCAACACGAGACCGTTGCATCCACATAATCTCTTCCCTATAAAGAAGCTCGTCCATCTCCTTCGTGAGTTGAGTTTTCCGTTGTAAACTCTCCTCATCTTGCAATTGGTTGACAGCCTCTAGCAATTTTCTTTTCTTCTCAATTTCTCTTGGTATTGAATCAAAGTTTTTTGCCTTCCAAGAGTACAGATTAGTCATGACCGATCGCAGCGAAGAGTGGAGATCACCCAAATGGGCAGTGGGTATTCGCCGCGACCACGCTTCCTCGACAGCCGAAGAGAGAGACTCATCGCGCTTCCACATAACCTCATACCGCCGGATTGGTGGTGACCGGTAGATAAGCTCATCCGGAGCCACATCAGTGGACAATGATCCGATCTCAGTGACGTGAGGTGTCTAAGCCTCAGCAAAGGGAACGCAGCAGACCAAGTCGGGCTAGCTACCGCCCTGTCCAGACGCACCTTGACGTTGCGGTCTCCCCGTTGCTTGTTATCATATGTCCACGGGTTCCCCATGAAACCAATATCATGCAGATCACAGTGTGAAAGGATCTCACGGAAATCCAGCATTAGGCGCTCAGACCTTCTAGTTCTTGACAGGTGTTCTTCTTGCCACATCGCCTCGTTAAAGTCTCCGATCATTAGCCACGGTTCAGTCGACCGAGGCTTAATACGGCGCATCTTGTCCCACATGAGATGACGATCACTGGCCTGAGGTTCACCATAGACAAAGGTGCCTCTCCATAATTGAGCGAAAGGGCCACCGCTAATATGCACATCAATATGCCTTGTGCTAAAAGAGAGAAGATCCACTGAGATACCTTCCTGAGAGTACAGAGCAATGCCACCACCATTGCCATCACCCTTCACATGAAAACAATTCTCCATACCTAACCGAAAACGCAGATTACGAACACGCTCCTTCGAAAGTCTAGTTTCACAGATAAAAACTAGACAGGGCTTGTGTGTCATAATTAATCTGACCAGCTCCTGAACAGTCGCGGGTTACCCCAATCCCTGGCTGTTCCAGACTAGGATACTCATTGGGCCCGGTGGTCCTCCTCGAAGGAGGCCGCCGATGTTGCCATTGGGGTTTCATTCACATCAGTTTTCCGGAGCTTTGTCCTATCTCTTGCTTTAACATATGCAGGTGGGAGGGGGGAACAGGAGACGGTGATGACCCCCCACCAGGCAGCTCGGCTTTAGAATCAGCTGCAACATTGTCGCCATCAAAATTAAGCCTCTTTGCTAGACCAGGAGGATCTGCCATGGATGCATATTTTCATCAACATATTTAATCGGACTTGCTGCCGTATCCTCTAGGTCTTCACTTTTATCTAACTCAGCCTCATCAGAGGATCTTTTTCGAGGGTGAAACTGAGCACTGTCACCTCGTGATGGGGACATCCCTACTATTGACGCAACCACAACTACTACAACGCCTCAATTACAAGGACCGTTGACTAGGGCTCGTGCACGTCAACTACAACGACAGGTACTTTCGTTTCTACAAGCTACTCCTAATGTACATGAGAATATGATGCTGCCTAAAGTAGATGTGTTTGTTTCTCTTAGGAATGATGGACCAAGCATGGACGAGAGGGACAAGCTATGGAGCATGTACGTGGATGGAGATAGCCGCAGGCGTGGAAACGAGGGAGAGGATGATGCCACCAATGGAGACTACAACAACTTGAAGCCACCATGATGACATTTGAAGACTTGGACGAATTCATCAAGTCTACACTTCATAATCTCGTCCATAGTCACATATGGTGCTGCGTCACCTTTTATTCATGGGCCATGGGCCATGTAATTCGAACCAGGAGTTTTAATGCGTTTTTAGAGTCCGTATTAAGGAAGGAAAGTCTTCCAAGGGTTGGATTCGGCCTTCCCCAAGGCTGGCCGAAACCCCCTCCTTTCCTCCTTATATACCTCGACTAGGGTTTCGTTTAGACTCGGATTTTGTTTAGCTAAAAGACTGCCTAGCATATTGCTGCATCTTCGTGATCTCGATTTGTGTCCAACGACCAGATTAAGACCGCTTACGGAATCCCACCTTTTCAATAAAGTTCATCTTATATCCGCAATTCTTGATTGCAATATTGGTTCTTACTTGTTCCTCGATCGCAGGTAGAACTAGACCTATTGGTCAGGCCGATCGTGCTTCTGCAGGATTCGGTAACCTCGGGAGATTGGTTTAGCGATTGCATTGGCGCTGCGTACGTGTGCGTAGTAGTCGGATCGCCAAGGTCGAACTCCACCAGAATCGACGTATCTTCATCTCATCGAAAGATCGGACACCTTTGCCCTATCAAGTGGTATCAGATTTCAGGTTGCTCGGTGAGATTTTACTGTTTACTAGTGTAGATTGCATCTTCATACCTACAGTCCACGAAAAAGCCAAAAATACAATTAGGGTTAGTTCATCCCGTCCTACAACCAGTCCGGGCCTTTCGCATTTTCTTTTCAGTGCATTGCTTTGTTGAATTTTCGTCTGCATCGTCGTGTCGAGTTGCTGGTCTTAGCGTCTAGTTCCTTTAGAGTTTCGAGTTCTTTGCATATTTGTCTTGCCGCCGCCGCACAAATCCCATCTCGCCACCACCCACCAGCCTTCCGCCGCCATCCATCTACCCACCAACACCGCCACCCACATACTCGCCGCCACCCTCCCTTCACCACCGCCGCCAGTTTAGGGTTAGGGTTTCCGTGGTTCCGTTATTTCCGTTTCCTTTCTTCCGTGATCCATTGTATACTTTCCATCCGTGGTTCCTTTATTTGTGTCGGTTTAGACTTGTCAAAAAAAATTAAAAAAAAAAATTGAAAAAAAAAGTCAAATCCGCATCCAAGTCGGGTTGACCACGATTTCCACTAGTCAGCCCTGAAACAGTCCGAATTGAGGCAGGTTTTCTCAGTTTTGGTTGTCCGGACTTTGAAAAATCATAACTAATTCATACGAACTCCGTTTTCGACGTTCGACCACTCAAAATTCTCAGAAAAAGTTCCGCATCCAACCCCAACACTAGTCTTTGTTTGCCCAAAAAATCTCTCAGAATTGCCAAAAGAGTTCGGGAAGGTGGAGTTTTTGCCACTTTTGCGGAAAAAGTTCGGAAATTTCTGTGATTTTCACTTATATCTTGCTTTTGAGCTTTTCCTTTGTGCTTGTTGTTGCCGCGCCTTGACTTTGTTGGTGCTATAGGCTCGCGTCTCTAGTACGGTCTAGCCTAGGACCAGCACGGTACCGTCTTTGAGCGTTTATTCAACTTGCATTCCTGATTTGATTACTGCTAATTCTTGCTACCATAAAGCCTCCTACAGCTCCACATATTTCTACTACGTGCATTGTGCCTCTCCTGGTAATCGCTTTGCCAATTTCTGAAGTGCTGATCTTCGCGGTTGCCGTGACGCTATCCTGCGTGGTAAGGAATTTGTAAGGGCCTTGTATATTGCTTGACGGATTCCGTGACTACCACCATATTAGTAGTTCATAGGAACATATACTTGTGATTTGTTTCTTGCTTTCTACTAATCATGGCAGACGACCTAGACAACAAGACGAACAAGGAGATTTATGAGGACTTCAAGAAGATGGTGTCCAACCACACTCAGGACATCGAGACTCGACTTGGCACTGCCATGGACCGACTCGACGGCTTAGAGGGCACTTTCAACACCAAATTTGACGGCGTCAACACCGCCGTGACTGATCTGACTGGCAAGTTTGATCAGTTGCTGGATAAGCTACAGACACGCATACCTGAGCTGTTTCATGTGCCAGGCAACACTTCACGTGCGTCTGCAGCCGCCCCTGGCATCGACGCTCACTTGGACGGTTATGAAACAGAGGTAGACAATTTTCAGCAACCGCGGGGCGTCCACATCAACACCCTCGCAACAACCTGCAGCAGCAACCTCAGGTGCGTGACCAACACCCTCGCAACAACCTGCAGCAACAACCTCAGGTGCGTAATGACGAACATGTCGAACATGTTGCTAAGCTAAAATTGGTAATTCCTCCTTTTGAGGGTAGATATAATCCTGATGCTTATCTTACATGGGAATTAGAGGTAGAACAACGCTTTGCATGTTTACAATACCCTGAGGATAGGCGTGTGTGTGCTGCCACTTGTGAGTTTACTGGTTTTGCTTCAGTTTGGTGGTCTGAACATTGTCGCTTGTATCATGATAATATTCCTACTACTTGGGTTGCTTTAAAAGCTGCTATGCGCACTCGTTTTGTACCTCCTTATTATCAGCGTGAAATGCTTCAAAAACTGACACGTTTGCAACAAGGAAAAAAATCAGTAGAAGAATATTATCAAGAATTGCAAACTGGTTTAATTCGTTGTGGTATAGTTGAGGAAAATGAAGCTATGTTTGCACGATTTTTGGGGGGCTGAATAAACCAATTCAAACAATTTTAGAATATAAGGAGTACAATTCTATCACTCGTTTGTTTCATCTTGCTTGCAAAGCTGAACGTGAAGTGCAGGATAGGGAGCCACGGCCAAGATCTAACTTTTCTGCAGGGCGTACATCGTCATGGACATCACGCCAGCCAGATGCCGCTTCCCGTAGTGCTGCACCACCTCCTTCGGCCAGCAAGTCCACCACGCCGTTCACACGTGCTCCTGCACCGACACCGCCTTCGCCATCAGCTGCTCCTGCCAGGAGTTCGGCGTCTTCTGCGGGCTCCACGGGCCGCACACGGGACATTCAGTGTCGCAAATGCTGGGGTTATGGTCATATCGAGCGAGAGTGCAAGACACAGCGCGTCATGATCGTGCGTGAAGATGGTGAGTATGATTCTGCTAGTGATTATGATGAGGAAACACTTGCTCTTATTTCTGCGCAGGAAGGGAACGATGGACAGCCGGAGGAAGACGTCGAGTTTATGACCTCCGAAGCTGCGGATTCCTACAAGAGCTTCGTCGCACAGCGTGCTTTGAGTGTGCAATTGAGTCAAGCTGAGCATGATCAACGCCATAATTTGTTCCAGACTCGTGGGGTTGTCAAGGAGCGTGCTATTCGGATCATCATTGATGGTGGGAGTTGTAACAATTTGGTAAGCATGGAGATGGTGGAGAAGCTCTCTATATCCACCCGACAACATCACCATCCATACCATATTCAATGGTTCGACTCCACAGGTAGACTCAAGGTAACGCGTACGGCGCGCGTGCATTTTTCCATTGGCACATATTCTGATTTTGTTGATTGTGATGTTGTGCCCATGCAAGCTTGTTCGTTGTTACTTGGTAGACCATGGCAATTTGATAAAGAATCTGTTCATAATGGTAAAACTAATCATTACACTCTTATGCACAATGGAAAGAAAATTGGTCTTAAACCCATGACTCCTGAACAAATTTTAAAAGATGATCTTGCTAGAGCTAAAACTGAGAAGAAACAACAAAGTGAGAATCAGATTGTTGCTAATGAAGTGATGCCACTTTCTAAAGATAATAAATCTAGTGCAGCACTTCCAAATGAAATTCGTTTGAAAAAGCCATGTTTCTTTGCTAGCAAATCTGATCTTATTGCTTTGGATGTTTCTACATCTGTTTGTTATGCCATTGTTTGCAAAGAGGTACTGTTTTCATTTGAGGATCTGCCTCCCTCTTTGCCCCCTGCCATTGCTAACCTTTTGCAGGAGTATGTGGATGTTTTTCCACAAGAGTTGCCGCCGGGGCTGCCACCAATTCGCGGAATAGAACATCAAATTGATTTGATTCCAGGAGCTTCACTTCCTAATCGTGCAGCCTACCGTACCAATCCAGAGGAGACTAAAGAGATTGAACGACAGGTTCAGGAACTACTCGATAGAGGGTACATTCGCGAATCTCTTAGTCCTTGTGCTGTTCCGATTTTATTGGTACCTAAGAAAGATGGTTCATCACGCATGTGTACTGATTGTAGGGCTATAAATCACATTACAATTCGTTATAGACACCCTATACCACGTTTGGATGATATGCTTGATGAATTAAGTGGTTCTGCTATATTTTCCAAGGTTGATTTGCGTAGTGGTTACCACCAAATTCGTATGAAATTGGGAGATGAATGGAAAACAGCATTTAAAACTAAATTTGGCCTCTATGAGTGGTTAGTTATGCCTTTTGGGTTAACAAATGCTCCTAGTACTTTCATGAGATTAATGCATGAAGTTTTACGTGCTTTCATTGGACGTTTTGTGGTGGTTTACTTTGATGATATTTTGATATACAGCAAGTCGTTAGAGGAGCATCTCACTCATTTGCGTGCTGTTTTTGATGCTTTGCGTGCTGCACAATTGTTTGGTAATATTGAGAAGTGCACCTTTTGCACCGATCGAGTTGCGTTTCTTGGCTATGTTGTTACAGCGCAGGGCATTGAAGTGGATCCCGCAAAAATTGAAGCAATTTCGAGTTGGCCTTCACCTTTGACGTTAACCAATTGAGGAGTTTTCTTGGCCTTGCTGGGTTTTACCGGCGCTTTGTCAAGGATTTTGGGTCTATTGCAGCGCCGCTGAATGAGCTTACAAAGAAGGATGTGCCCTTTGTTTGGGGTGTTGCACAACAGGATGCTTTTATGACATTGAAAGATAAGTTAACACATGCTCCATTACTCCAACTTCCTGATTTTAATAAGACTTTTGAGCTAGAATGTGATGCTAGTGGAATTGGGTTGGGAGGTGTGTTGTTACAAGAGGGCAAACCTGTTGCATATTTTAGTGAAAAATTGAGTGGGGCTAGTCTGAACTATTCTACTTATGATAAGGAATTATATGCTCTTGTTCGGACTTTAGAAACTTGGCAACATTATTTATGGGCGAAAGAATTTGTTATCCATTCTGATCATGAATCTTTGAAGCATATTTGTAGTCAAGCAAAACTGAATCGTCGACACGCTAAGTGGGTTGAATTTATTGAGTCTTTTCCTTATGTTATTAAATACAAAAAGGGTAAAGATAATGTAATTGCTGATGCGTTGTCACGTCGTTATAACATGTTATCTCAACTTGACTTCAAAATTTTCGGTTTGGAGACAATCAAAGAACAATATGTGCATGATGCTGAATTTAAAGATGTATTGCAGAATTGTAAAGAGGGTAGGACTTGGAACAAATTCGTCCTCAATGACGGATTTGTGTTCCGTGCTAACAAACTATGCATTCCAGATAGTTCCGTTCGTCTTTTGTTGTTGCAGGAGGCGCATGGAGGAGGATTGATGGGCCACTTCGGCGTCAAGAAGACGGAGGACGTGCTTGCCGCACACTTCTTTTGGCCACGCATGCGTCGGGATGTTGAGAGGTTTATTGCTCGCTGCACTACATGTCAAAAAGCTAAGTCTCGCCTTAATCCACATGGTTTTATATGCCTCTACCTGTTCCTAGTGTTCCTTGGGAGGATATTTCTATGGACTTTGTTTTGGGATTGCCTCGCACTCAGAAGGGGAGGGATAGCATTTTTGTTGTTGTGGATAGATTTTCTAAGATGGCACACTTTATTCCTTGTCACAAGACTGATGATGCTACACATGTTGCTGATTTGTTCTTTCGCGAAATTGTGCGTTTATGGTGTGCCGAATACTATTGTTTCTGATCGTGATACTAAGTTTCTTAGCCATTTTTGGAGATGTTTATGGGCTAAGTTGGGGACGAAATTATTGTTTAGTACTACATGTCATCCCCAAACTGATGGACAAACTGAAGTAGTGAATCGCACTTTATCTACTATGCTTAGGGCTGTGTTAAAACAGAATTTAAAAAAGTGGGAAGAATGCTTGCCTCATGTTGAATTTGCTTATAATCGTTCGTTGCATTCTACTACTAAATTGTGCCCATTTGAGATTGTGTATGGTTTTGTTCCTCGTGCACCTATTGATTTATTGCCTCTTCCAACTACGGTGCAACATAATTTTGATGCTACACAACGTGCTGAAATGATTGTTAAGTTGCATGAATCAACTAAAGAGAACATTGAACGAATGAATGCTAAGTACAAAATGTATGGGGATAAGGGAAGAAAGCATATTGTGTTTGCCCCAGGAGATCTTGTTTGGTTGCATTTGCGCAAGGATCGTTTTCCTGATTTGCGCAAGTCCAAACTAATGCCGCGAGCTGATGGTCCTTTTAAAGTTTTAGAGAAAATAAATGATAATGCATATAAACTTGAGTTGCCTGCAGAGTTTGGGGTTAGTCCCGCATTTAACATTGCAGATTTAAAGCCATACTTGGGAGAAAATGATGAGATAGCGTCGAGGACGACTTCAATTCAAGAAGGGGAGCATGATGGGACATCCCTACTATTGACGCAACCACAACTACTACAACGCCTCAATTACAAGGACCGTTGACTAGGGCTCGTGCACGTCAACTACAACGACAGGTACTTTCGTTTCTACAAGCTACTCCTAATGTACATGAGAATATGATGCTGCCTAAAGTAGATGTGTTTGTTTCTCTTAGGAATGATGGACCAAGCATGGACGAGAGGGACAAGCTATGGAGCATGTACGTGGATGGAGATAGCCGCAGGCGTGGAAACAAGGGAGAGGATGATGCCACCAATGGAGACTACAACAACTTGAAGCCACCATGATGACATTTGAAGACTTGGACGAATTCATCAAGTCTACACTTCATAATCTCGTCCATAGTCACATATGGTGCTGCGTCACCTTTTATTCATGGGCCATGGGCCATGTAATTCGAACCAGGAGTTTTAATGCGTTTTTAGAGTCCGTATTAAGGAAGGAAAGTCTTCCAAGGGTTGGATTCGGCCTTCCCCAAGGCTGGCCGAAACCCCCTCCTTTCCTCCTTATATACCTCGACTAGGGTTTCGTTTAGACTCGGATTTTGTTTAGCTAAAAGACTGCCTAGCATATTGCTGCATCTTCGTGATCTCGATTTGTGTCCAACGACCAGATTAAGACCGCTTACGGAATCCCACCTTTTCAATAAAGTTCATCTTATATCCGCAATTCTTGATTGCAATATTGGTTCTTACTTGTTCCTCGATCGCAGGTAGAACTAGACCTATTGGTCAGGCCGATCGTGCTTCTGCAGGATTCGGTAACCTCGGGAGATTGGTTTAGCGATTGCATTGGCGCTGCGTACGTGTGCGTAGTAGTCGGATCGCCAAGGTCGAACTCCACCAGAATCGACGTATCTTCATCTCATCGAAAGATCGGACACCTTTGCCCTATCACCTCGCCCGCCCCTACCTCCACGGCTTGGGGTACGAGGGTTAAAACGCCGAGGAGCCGGGATCGGTTGGTTAGCTCTACGAGTAGCCAGCAGCCAAGCACCCCATTGAAGTTGCTTCTCCTCCCAAACGCCGTCGCCACACTCCTCATGATCATGCCCAAGTAAGCCGCAGTGCTTACTGTAGTGGGGGATTTTCTCATACTTAATAAGCAATCTCTTCTTTTCCTCTGGATGATTAAGGGAAACAATCCTCATTAGCGGTTTTGTAACCAGAATTCTGACTCTAACCCTGACATAGTTGCCTTCGAAGAACAGCTTCGGGGCAAGTTGCGTCTCCTTTACTCGACCAAGTTTGCGCGATAGATCATCCACCACTTCAGGTTTGCGGTATAGCTCCGGGATACCATGGATCTGTGCCCATACGAACATGCCATCAAGCGTAACAGATGCTGGATCACTAAGGCCGTCGTAATCTTCGATCAACACACCCCACCCACGGAACGTCCATGGACCTTGGTGCACAACTTTCTTCCAGTCGTCGAGGCAATGCATCTGAAAGATGAAAAGGTTGTCTCCGGCCTCCCGGCAGATTGGGTCTCGAGATAGGTTCCAGACAACTTTGAGTTTCTCGAAGAGCGCCTCTGCGCTGAAGTTTCTGGTGGTAAGGACACGGCCGATCGCCAGCCAGCGGCCTGCTTTCTGAAATTCCTTAGCTTCCTCAACCCCGATGACGACCTCATCAAGCTCATCTTCGTTCAACTCCAGATTGCTAAACATGTCATCGATCTCATCGTCCTTCCCCGATCCTCCTGCTGTGTCCGCCATTGCCTTGAAACTCCAAGATCGCACCCGCAAGGGGAACGAGACGAGGGAACCGCGACGGTAGACGGATGGAGGCTGATGCGGGCTACAGATTGGTGTAAGGAGGGGAGAAATTGATGGAGGAACAGCGAAGATCGAATCAATCTCACAGCAAGGCAGGGAGCCGCCGCCAGAGCACAAAAGCCGATCGATTTCTGTGCCAAGGAGATCATCAAAGAACGTATATTTATGATGTTGTGTTTCATATTTTGACTTAATATTTTTACAATGTATATTTATGATGTATCAATGTTCCAAAAAAATCGAATTTTTTGAAAACAGATCAACCGAGCGGGTGCACCGGGTGCACATGTTCTAGATACGTCCTCCCGTATGCGTAGCTTAGCTAACTTTTTTCTTTGCCTTAGGGCGTCTCCAATGTTGAAATAAGCCTTGGTCTTAAGCAATAAAGGTGTCTTAAGACCCAGTCTTATACATAGTAGCACCCGACCATAGCACAAAAAACTTAAGACCCAGCCATACCGGTATAGCCGAGCCATAAGGAAAGAATACAATTGTTTCTCCCTCCTCTATCGATATCACGCGGCCTGCAGTTCTTCTCCCGCGAACTCGAGGAAGCGCAGTCTCAGGAGAACGGCAAAACTTCTTCAACTCAAGATGGTGACAAACAGACCACATATAGTTTCAGCTCCTTCAAGAAAAAACATCGTTGATGAAGAACACATGAGCAGACCACCTCCAATGAAAAAATTCAGATCCTCCAAGCCATTAAAAATCCTTCACAAGTAGGGAGAGACACGCACATACCAGCTGCAATTCCCAGCGCGGAGAAGGACCAGACCATCCGCCACGAGGATGGCCGCCACGCTCACGCCCAGCAGCCGGCGCGGACGCGGCCGATTCCGACGTCCACGACGGGGCCGCACCCACCGGCCAGCTTGGAGGCGTACGAACCAGTGCCGCGCCCACCAGCCAGAGTGGAGGCGTCCGCACCGGCGGCCGCGTCGAGGGCCACCACACCCATCGAGAACCATGGAGGAATGCGCGACGACGACCGCGAGGATGGCCGCCACAGCGGCTACCGCGGACGCGACCGAGGACGATGGCTGCGACTAGATCCGCCATGCCCAGCGCCGAGGGCAGATGCGCTCGGTCCAAGGCTGGAGGTCGCCGCTGGTTTGGTCGCTGCCATCGCTACGGAGAAGCTCGATTTGGGGATTTTTCTGGATAAGGTCACGGCCTCACGGGAAGGAACGGAGAGTTCGGTGAAAAAAAGACTGACAGTTGGGGTCCAGCTTATAGCCCAGCTCGCCTTAAACATTGCGGGAGTTTTAACCAGAAATAGCACAAGCGGTGGGACCCAGCTTATTACCGGGATGAAATTTAAGCATTGGAGACGCCCGCTTCGCGTGTGCTGACGTGACTGTGCTCTTCTACGCCTTGAACACAGCGTGACCGTGACTGTGCTCTTCTACGCTCTTCTGGTCCTAGGAGCGCGGTCACGCTGGCTCGTTGCCTCCCTGCCGCGTGTCCCCTTCCGCGCCACCTCGCTCCAGTCCATTCCAGACGCTTCGCCGGTTGCCACGACGCCACCATCGAGCCACCTACATAAATTGCTAGCGGCGCAAACTACCACCAGCTCAAGGCGAAACAGAATAAGCACACCCAGAGCACACAGTCCAAGCATCCCAAACAAAATCACACTCGTCGCACGCTATTCTGCTGACCAACCCGTAGCCATGGCTTCACGAGCTGCCGCCGCTCTCCGAACGGCCGCCCTGCAGGGCTACCGGAGGTCGGCCTCAACTGCGGCCGCGCACGCTGACGGTGGCGCGGCGAGGGCGAAGGCCAAGCCCGTGGGCGACTACGTGCCGGTGTACGTGATGCTGGGGATGATCGGGCTTTCCGTGACGTTGGGGCTGCACACGGCGCGGCAGCAGCTGGCGCACGCGCCCAACGTCCGCCTCGACAAGCGCAAGCGCGAGACGGTGCCCGAGGTGGCGGACCCGGACCTCGCAATTGACGACGGCGAGCGCTTCGTCGGCAGCTCCGTGTTCCGCAAGGTCGCCCACGTCCAGGATGACCGCTCCCTCACCGCCGGCGTCGCTGACCCCGTCGCCGACTACCCGTAGGGCCTCGTTCCACTATTAGTACCTGTGTCCGTTGTTTTTGGCGCACGTGACTCATGTTGGCTTGTTTGTGTCGCAGGGGAAGGAAGGCGGTGACGCTCAAGGACGTCGGCGTCGACCCGCCGGGGATCCCCAGGCAGGGCAGGGAGGGTGTCCTCGGCAGGATCTTCAAGAACACCACTTAAATTAGATAGGCCCGTCGTCGTGGCTCAATCCGCTAGTTCGGCTTCGTCCTTCTGCGTTAATTAACTAGATTTGCGCTTCAATTAGTACGGTTAATGTGTAAGCCACATCGGTTGCCTTCTTTTTTTGGAAGCCGAACGATGTATCGCGAACCTTCAACACGTGATGGTTCTGTACATAGATATCCTATCAGTCGAAAACTCTAGTACTTGGAAAATAAATGATGTTGTTTTTTTGAAATCAAATAAATGATGTTGTTTGATGATGGGTAATGTTAAGAGCTCTTTCAGTACATTGGATCTACTTTCAGTACACGTTAAATCTTTTCTAGTAATGTCCTAGGAAAATGTGCTCGTGTTTCCTTAAAACGAAGGAGAATCATTATATACTCCCTCCGTCCTGGTTTACGAGGCCTCTAATAATCAAATCCCTTTAAAACTGAGCATAGAGCATAATTGCTGCTGATTAATGCATTTAATGCTAGAGAGTTCTAATGCTAGAGCTAAAATATGAGCATGCATAGGCCGCATACAAGTTGTAGTACCGTGTGGTTCCATTCTTTAACTTATAGGACTAATCTTCAACTTATAGGACTAATCTGTACTCATTCTTGAACTTATACATCAACTTATAGGACTAATCTGCACTTCTTTTGTAAGTTGTGGGACTTGGGAAGCCCAAGTTGTGAGACTTGGGGTGCATATAGCTCGGATATGACTGAATTGAGAAGAATGAGGACCACGGTAACCATCAAAGCTGACAATTAATATATAATCTGTCCTACTCCCTCCGTTTAGGTGTATAGCGTGTATAGCGCCTCTACCAAAATGCACCGTGACCGTGTATAGGACCTTTACCAAAACGCACCGTGACCAAGGCAACTTATACATCAACTTATAGGACTAATCTGCACTTCTTTTGTAAGTTGTGGGACTTGGGAAGCCCAAGTTGTGAGACTTGGGGTGCATATAGCTCGGATATGACTGAATTGAGAAGAATGAGGACCACGGTAACCATCAAAGCTGACAATTAATATATAATCTGTCCTACTCCCTCCGTTTAGGTGTATAGCGTGTATAGCGCCTCTACCAAAACGCACCGTGACCGTGTATAGGACCTTTACCAAAACGCACCGTGACCAAGGCAGACGAACCAAGGCAGACGATGAATGGCTATATTACTCCCAATCAGCGATTAAATAGAATGGTACATTAATTAACCTATTAACTAACCTACACTATGCATTGGTCAAACCGTATCACACCACCAATTTGGAGCAATTAGAGGAGAGAGGGCCCATAACTTCCAATTAATTAGGCTAATTAATATTTTGGGCCTTATTTGTGCCTAGTTTTGGAACAAATATTTTTTCATAAGAGGCCCTATATACATAAACGGAGAGAGTAATAAATATAGACAATACTGATTTCATTAAAAGCCTCATAGACTTGGAATCTGGACTTTCAGGATCAATCCTCCGTGTCGCTCCACACGAGCATATGAACCTGGCCGTCCCGACGAGAGTTTCCGGCCGTCTCCCGCAGTTGGCCGGAGCTAGCTCTGGAAGTTTCTCATGATCTCAGACATAAACCACGAAATGGAAAGCATCCACTACTACAATTTTAGAATTCAAGGGATAGTTTTTTTTTTTGATACAATTTCTGGATACATTAACCAAGCAGCACACAAATACAAGTAATACCCAGAAACAGCCCAGCTGTTCCACAAATTACAGAGAGGCCCCTAGAAAACAAGGAATAACAAAGAAGACCCTGAGCCCAACTCTGCTTCTTCTTCGTGTCCGCTACCGCTCGCTCCGCCGCCGTCGCACCACCGGAAGGGGAAGCGAAGGCACCGAGAGCCATAGCTCGGTCGCCGGACAGAACCTGTAGAGGAAACACCTCGTTGAATTCGCCGCAGTAGCCACCCGTCGCGGACGACGGGATCTGAAGACGGCGGAAGCTGCATCGGCGGGGGCGACGCCCCGGTTCAGTCCGACGGTCAGGCCGCGACCTCCGGCGAGAACCAGAGAGCAAACCTGCAAGAAACCTTCCAAGAACAGCTGCAGAAATACTCCACTCGCGCCAGGGCAACACCACCGCGCGTGGAGCAGAGAGCCAGCATCCCTTCCACACCTCGCCACCACGGCCGGCCTGTGGACAGAGACACCCCAACCCTCGAATGCTCTGCTTCAGGCGAGCACGACCACCGACGACCACCGCCGGGAGTAGGCCGCACCCCCACCACCACCACCACCCCCAGATCCTCCACAGACAGGTCAGAGCGCACCCGCCTGCGACGAAGAGAGGAACAGGGGACAAAAACTCCACCAGCAGGCCGCCGTCTTCGCGTCGCCGACCCAGCTCGGAGACAGAAGCCTCACTGGATCCAGCGATCCAGGAGGAACGAACACCGGGAACTCGCCGCCGGCGCCCCGCAGAGCGCCACCGAGGTGGGAATCGAGCTCCCGCTACTTTATTCCACGGCGCCGCCGCAGTCACCACCTCTCCGGCGCCACCACGAAACCCTACACTACTATATACATGCCTCGGGCACAGATCCGGGGTCTCCCCACTCTCCCACCGCCACAACGGCGACCGGAGAGGAGGGAGACCGCCGAATCGGCCGTCGGCGGGGACGGAAACGAGGGGGATTTGGGTTTCGCCTCTCTCGGACACTGTAGCACGGGGACGGGAAAGAGGATCCGGTGGATGTGGTTCAATGGTGTCATGGATGAGAGCCGCCTCACTAGATTGGGATAGATGAGTTGTTTTTTTTCTCAGGATTTAACTGCGAGCGATGGCGATTTGCTGCTAACAGAGCTCGAATACTTGTATTTTCTTCTTCATTTTTGTTTGCTTAATCAGTGTTGAATACTTGTATTTTCTTCTTCATTTTTGTTTGCTTAATCAGTGTTTTCAAAATACCGGTGGGATTTTGTACCGTTTTGATCCAACGCGAAATAAAAATAAAATGGTCCAACGATGTTACAATAGAAATCTACATCTCTCCATATACTAATGTTCTTCCGAGGGCTGAAATTTGTGACGCTTTGCATATTGACACGAAAGCATCATCGACAAATATCTTAGTCTTCCTGCGCTGGTGGGTGCATGCGTTGGTGGGTGCAGATAGAAGTGATTGCTTTTTACACTTCGTAGAGAGAGTTATTCAGAAGATTAATGGTTGGAAGGAGAAGCAACTATCAACTGATGGAAAAGAAAGCGCCATGCCATAAAGCACATGCCATGCCAGAATTACCCGTTCGTCTCCAACAGGGTTGGGGATAACAACTTCTTCAGCAGCACGCCAGAAACAGACACCCTCCGCCGGCAGCAACCCCTCCTTCTCCAGCTCCCGAAGATACGCCGCCGTGACGCTCGACGGAGTCCAGTATCGAGACTCGGCGTCGCACACCTCACGAGACACATCGACATCCACCGCTGGCGTATCCGTTGGCACACCGGTCGATGAAGCCACCACCGACACCGCCGACGTAAACGGGACGGTGGATCTGTGCTCCACCGCCGGAGACAAGCGAACAGCAGCATGTCCCGTAGAACCGGATGCTAACCCCCGTCACCACCTTCCCCGCCGCCACAGTAGACTTCTCCGCCGGCCTCTGAGCCGGAGAAACCATCGGAGCTCGATTACCCGTAGCTAGGTAGACCCGAAAGCAAAAGGAGGAGATGAAAGCATCGTCGGAGAAACACGGAGAGACGAAACCGAGGGACTGGCAAGAACTGGCGCTTCTCACAGCCAAGGAAGGCACTACCTGCACGGAGACCACCCCCTAGGCCACGCACATATAAGGACTCCCACGCAACCGTAAACACCCAACCTCTACCGTGCATGGAGCGGACGGAGCACAGTAAAGGCGCAACAAAAACGACGCTACGCATCCTCGGGACTCGCCCAGAAAATGAACAATCCAATCACGACGTTACACGTCCTGACCAACACGGGGCTCACCAACGGGAATCCAGGGATAGCCGAACAGCCCTGCCAATACGCCCCTAACGCCCCACAAGCAACTCGTCACGCTACATCCACCAGAAACACCCCACCCCGAACAGAATCAGACAAAGACACCCGTGGACAGAGAATCAGGCTGACCAATACAGCACACACCTGGCTGACTCAAGCCCGAAAACAAGCATACAACGCGCGTTACAAGTCTGCACGTAGGTACGATCCACCCACACAGTAGTAGCATAACCATTTCCCAAACATCCAACGGAGGCACTCACACCGGGAAAGCAACCAAGGCAACACAAACGCAACATCACCAAGTATTACTCCACCGTAGAGGCAATATCGAGGCACCGACAACAACACATACGTGCCAGAACCATTCGAAACGCAACAAGTCCACCAAAGAATTATTGTCGTCATTACAAACACAACACCAGTACAGATGTTGTCGGAGAAGACAAAACCCAAGGAACACTGCCTGGAGTCCCTCCACACCTAACAAATAGCCATTACGCAGTCCATACAAATGATCACACCAGCATAAACATAGTCCAAAAAAAACAAAATCATACTACCTACGAGGCAAACACCGTCGCCTAGAATCCTCCCGCCGCTTAAGAGCTCGACGCAGAGCCGCGTTCTCCACCATCAGAACACCCGTTGCAACGTCAGACTCCTCCACCTTCTTCTGCAATAAAAAAATAAACCGAACAACAAATACTCAGGATGAACGAACATAATATAAACAGCCAAACAAAAAAAACAAACTTCCACGGCTTCACTCAGTAACTCCATCAGATAAGCCGGCTCAACACCGCACATCTTGTCCTGAAGAACCTTGAGTATGACGGCGCTGTCGGGAGTAGCCCGTGAAAGATATGTGTAAGCACGATGGTTCTTCCAACCAATAAGAGACCGGGAGAAACAACTACGGGTAACAGCCGACAACGTCACTTACGCAACAAGAATATAAAATATGTACGCGGACAAAAAATAGACTCTCCAACGGAGCCCAGTTCTCAGAGCAGCAGGCGGCCCGACCTTGTCTCAACGGATAGCCCACACAAAGATGAAAAATAGACTTCATCCAGCACGCCAACCGACGACGCAAAAGCGCCTCAGTGTTCATCGAAGTGCAGTCAGCAGAACGCGACCACTCAATGCACACGAAGCTGCAACGGTTGGTTTGTCGGTCCAACCCAGTAAGCCCCCCAGCCACCAACTCATCCAAACGCGCAAGGGTCGCCAAACACTCCCAGACTTCAAAGCAAGCATAACAAGTAGCACACAACAACTCGCGGCCTCATCCACGTAGGTGAACCCTAATCCCACGGCCCACCCGCACGCGACACTCCAGAACACCACGTGACGCAAACTAACTCCACCTATCCCCCGGTGCCGCATAGAGCACCCCAGGACGCCGCCTACCCATATGCAGTGACTGCCGCCTCCGACTGCCGCAACACACGACGCAAACGACTGTACCACGAAAGCTTCCCCCCAGTCGCAGCCCCGGCCACAACGACGCCCCCCACTATACCAACAACGTCTCCATCGCCGGAAACCACCGCCTCTAACAACGGCACCAAGGGAACACATAACGCCGCCACAAAAAAGCCACCCGCAAAGAGTACTACGCGGAGAAACAACACGGCCCCTACCCACGCAAAAAGGAGTAGACACGAAAAAACGGACAGCAAACAAAGAACCATAAGCGGATCACATAAAAGCGCGTCGGCACAAAAGAAAAACAAACAACGGTCGAACGCGAAACCAAAACACGTAATAAAAATGCAAAAGCAAACCAAAAGCAACGAACACAGAAAAACAATCAGCAGAAAACACCACCCAAACAATAAAACCCCGGCAGTAGAAGACATACAATCAAACACAAAACCCGCAGAGAAGTAAAACCAGTACGCAATAAATACAAGCGAACAAATAAACCTAGTAAGAAGAATGAAGGTCCGCCCCGCCCAGCCGCCCAAGAAGAAACAACGCCGATCTGAACCGACGGCGGCGCCGGACAGTGAACAAGAAAAGTGACCACCGGAACCACACCGGGCAGAGCAAAAAAGAAACAAAACAACGAAGCAAACAGAGCGCAATGCAAGCGAAGCAAGAAGAAGAACCAGCGAGACGCGACGTATATATAGGAAGGAGACGAAACAAGACGCACACACATACCCTCAATGCAACAAGAACATAAAACATGTACACGGACAAAAAATAGACTCTCCAACGGAGCCCAGTTCTCAGAGCAGCAGGCGGCCCGCCCTTGTCTCAATGGATAGCCCACACAAAGACGAAAAATAGACTTCATCCAGCACGCCAACCGACGATGCGAAAGCGCCTCAGTATACATCGAAGTGCAGTCAGCAGAACGCGACCACTCAATGCACACGAAGCTGCAGCGGTTGGTTTGTCGGTCCAACCCAGTAAGCCCCCCAACCACCAACTCATCCAAACGCGCAAGGGTCGCCAAACCCTCCCAGGCTTCAAAGCAAGCGTAACAAGTAGCACACAACAACTCGCGGCCGCAGCCACATAGGTGAACCCTAATCCCACGGCCCACCCGCACGCGACACTCCAGAACACCACGCGACGCAAACTAACTCCACCTATCCCCGGTGCCGCATAGAGCACCCCAGGACGCCGCCTACCCAAATGCAGTGACGCCGCCTCCGACTGCCGCAACACACGATGCAAACGACTGTACCACGAAACGCCTCCCCCCAGTCACAGCCGGGCCACAACGACGCCCCCACTGTACCAACAACGTCTCCATCGCCGGAAACCACCGCCTCTAACAACGGCACCAACGGAACACATAACGCCGCCTCAAAAAGCCACCCGCAAAGAGTACTACGTGGAGAAACAACACGGCCCCTACACACGCAAAAAAGGAGTAGACACGAAAAAAACAGTCAGCAAACAAAGAACCATACGCGGATCACAAAAAAGCGCGTCGGCACAAAAGAAAAACAAACAACGGTCGAACGGGAAACCAAAACACGTAATAAAAATGCAAAAGCAAACCAAAAGCAACGAACACATAAAAGCAATCAGCAGAAAACACCACCCAAACAACAAAACCCCGGCAGCAGAAGACATACAATCAAACACAAAACCCGCAGAGAAGTAAAACCAGTACGCAATAAATAGCAAGCGAACAAATAAACCTAGTAAGAAGAATGAAGGTCCGCCCCGCCCAACCGCCCAAGAAGAAACAATGCCGATCTGAACCGACGGCGGCGCCGGACAGTGAACAAGAAAAGTGACCACCGGAAGCCACACCGGGCAGAGCAAAAAAGAAACAAACAACGAAGCAAACGAAGCACAACGCAAGTGAAGCAAGAAGAAGAACCAGCGAGACGCGATGTATATATAGGAAGGAGACAAAACAAGACGCGCACACATACCCTCAGAAACAGGCAAACAAGGAGCAAGAGCCAACACGTGCCAAGCAGCAGGAACACACCAAAACGAATACAGTTAGTAGACGAACGAAGATACACACGGAAACACAACGAACAGCCTTCACTAAACACGCGAGGTACGCATACCCAGAAAACAACCCCGCCAGATAAAACAAAACGGGAAAGTAAGTACACGACAAACTGACGCACCCACAAACATCAACCGGAGAGCAACCGGGAGAAGCATCAGGTAAACAACCGGCCACGCCGGGAAAACCCCACAAACACCGGCCCACACCGGCGTCACCGGCTGATTCGACCGGTGCCACCGGCAAAGGCGAAGCGTGAAACGGGAAACAACGGGGAAAGAGGACACCGGAGCAACCGGCAGAAACGCAAACACAAACGACGAACACGCGGAAGAAGACAAAGAAAGCACATAACCACACCAACGCAGCCAACCAGAAGAGCGCACGTCCCCCGCATAGACACACACGTCACCCCGCGATAGGCCGACGGGCTGCGAGCCACGCAGAAGGCCGGAAACCCACGAGTTTTGTTATAGTGTAGTATGTGGATAGAGAAGGTTCAGCAGTGCTGGAGTATTTATCGCGTCTTCAAGGAAATATTATGCAGGATTCACTACAGCTAATTGGAAAGAAATTATGTCGGTTGCTTGTTGGTACCTCAGGTGGATACGTCGACGACGGATACAGAATGAAGTTGCTCGTCCAGTTAATAAATGTAAAGGTCTATTCTTTTTATAGCAGCTAATACGCAAAGGTTTCCGATAAAATAAATGTTGACACTTCTGCAAAATGGACAAGGCCGGAGACTCGTCAAGTAAAGCTTAATGTTGATGCTTCTTTTCACGAAGATGCTCATGCGAGAGCTGTGGGGGCTGTTCTTCGGGATTTCCAAGGTAACTTCTTAGCGGCTGCAATGAAGTTTTTACCACATGTTGCATCTCCAGCTATGGCAGAAGCGATTGCTATGAAGGAAGGTCTAGCTTTGGCAAATGGATTGGGATTTTCTAGGATACAAGCTGAATCGGATTCGATTCAAACTATTGAAGCATGCACGGGGGAGTCTGCTTGGTGGAATGAATCATATGCTATTTTTCGCAGATTGTGTTGATCTAGCTACATCTATAGGCGGTGTTTCTTTTAATCATTGTTTGAGGGAAGCAACCAAAGTGGCTCATGAGTTAGCTAAAGATAGTTTTTTAAATAAAGTTTCTTGTAATTGGGTCAATGAACCCCTAGTTTTATTGTTGATAAACTTATAAACGATGTAACTATTGTGGATGCTTAAAGCAATAAGTTTCAGATACACTCTTTTTCTTAGCAGGTACCTAAGGACTGAAAGTTTTTAATGAGGCGGCTTGCTACTTAATATATTGATATCTAAAAAAAAATCTATATCTTTTATATAGCAACTCAAGATCTCACTAAAATGCATTAATGATGGTATGTCTTAATATGCAAGCGACTCCCTCCGTTTCTATTTACCGTACATAGTTTTTGGTTTAGTCAAAATCAAACATTGTTAAGTTGACCAAATATTTAGGAAAAATATCAACATCTCTAATGTAAAATCTATAATATTGGAATCTTTATAAAGTATATTTTCATGTTATATGTATTTGGTATTATGAATGTTGATATTTTTTGCTATATTTTTGATCAAATTTGAGAAAGTTTGACTTTGACTAAATCAAAACACAAAGTAAATAAAAACAGGGAAGGGAGAGTAGTACACATCACTCATTATTTCGATCATTCAGTTATTTACCTCACTCATTCTTTCGATAATTCAATTATACACATTAATGATTTATAATACATGCTCATTTCGTATTACTAAATTTGGTACCTCGGCAATAACCAATTGAATTTTTATATTTTTATAGGTATCATATCTTTTACTATATCAATTTGCTTTATACAAACAAGAATATCTCCGGACGTGCACCCAGTCCACGCAAACTCCAGGAATTATCCTCCTGGCTCTGTGAGGGTCTCCGGTTCGTTCTCCTCCCTCCTTCCCGTCTCCACTATCCACTCCGCTTAAACCCATGTTGCTCCCCTTCTCCTCCTAACCCCCACCCGCACGCCATATCCATGGCCACCCCCATCCCTCGCGCTCCGCCACCCAATCCGCACCACCATCACCTCCTCCACCGACCACCCACCCTACCTCCCCCGCTCCGCCTCCGCCTCCCGGTTCGCCGCCTCCGCCTCGCCTCCGCGGCCGCGGCCACCGCCACGGCGACGGCCGCCGTGGCCCCCGACGACATCGCCCAGCTCAACCACCGCCTACGCGCGCTCGTCCGCCTCCGCGATGCCGCTTCCGCCGCCTCATCCCCCATTGACCCCGCCCAGGCGGAGGCATACCTCCACATGATCCGCGAGCAGCAGCGCCTCGGCCTCCGCCAGCTCCGCCGGGATGCGGCCAAACCTAAAGAGGATATATACGCCGGAAGCGACAGGGAGGATGATGAAGAGGGCGGCGGAAGGAGGAAGGGGATGGCGGCCGGGAGCTCGTTGGGCCACCGGGTGGACCCGCGGGAGCTGGAGACCGGGGAGTACGTCGTCCACAAGAAGGTTGGTGTCGGCAAGTTCGTATGCATCAGCGGAGAGGACGGCGAGGACTATGTGTTCATCCAGTACGCTGACGGCATGGCCAAGCTCGCCGTCGACCAGGCCGCGCGCATGCTCTACCGATACAACCTGTATGCCTCCGCGGTTAACCTGCCCACCTCTATCGTTTGATTCGTAGCTATGTTATGCGTCTCTTCTAATTACAAATTATGATTGGCATTGCGAGAGCACATTCCTTGTTCGGACGCTTGGAACAAATGCTTCTCACTTACTTTGGCAGTGGTGTTCGATTAGTCCAGTTTTCTAGTTTGATGTAATTTGAAGAATTGATTCCTGTTCTGAGTGGTTACATATTCACAGCACCACACACCTCTGTTGAATATATAAGCAAATTACAACAAACTCCACTGAGCACACTAGGAAAATATATTTGCACACGCATGTGGTTTCACCTTAGCTGGTATTTGTGCTTACATTTGATTTACATCTTGTGTAGTGGGATGGTCTCTTGAGTTTGATGGAAATTAAAAATTCACTTTGACCATTTATCCAGTTTGATGTTGTGTGCAGTCCTCATGAAAAAAAGAAGCCACGGAATCTAAGCAAGCTGAGTGATCCTTCTACGTGGGAGAAGAGGAGGCTGAAAGGAAAGCTTGCTGTTCAGAAGATGGTTGTCAACTTGATGGAATTGTATTTACAAAGAATGAGGCAGAGAAGACCGCCGTACCAAAAGCCCGCGGCGATGGATCAGTTTCTGCTGAATTTCCTTACGAGCCTACTCCAGACCAGAGCCAGGTCTGCTATCAACTAAAAGCCGTTCTTCTTATTTTTCTCAAAAAGAAAAAAGTTGTTATTCTTTCATGTTTACAGATGACAGACTATCTGATTGCAAGGCAATAATGGTTTGATTGCTTGTGAGATCAGGGATTCTGACAACATTAGTTATTTAGTTTGCATCACTTCAGTTGGAAGCCTAGTTTTCATGTATATATGATACTTGTTGTGAGTTACTGGTTTGGGAATGACAGATTTCCATTACACCATGGAGTGTGGGCAACATTTAGGATGTCAGATCTCACATAATAAACGTAAGGTTATAAATGACCCTGGTTGACTTGCGTAGAAATCCATCAGATATGTATAGTTGTAACTTGCGTAGAAATCCATCAGATATGTATAGACATGCTCTTGTTTGCTATTTATTTTCTGCCATGGCAATTTCCCCAATTGCTTCTCACTTATTTTTATTTAAACTTCCTTACAATGCTTTGGTTTTATTTTCTTATCTACTTATCCTGTATTGATGAACTATCATAATAAACTCAATAAACACCGTAGATCTGTTTTTAAACGGTGTCTTCCCGATGACAGGCTTTCGTGGATATTGAGAATGATCTGACTGAAAGGGAAACACCAATGGACAGATTAATCTGTGGAGATGTTGGATTTGGTAAAACGGAAGTTGCCATGCGTGCTATATTCATTGTTGTATCTGCAGGACATCAAGCCATGATTCTCGCACCAACTGTAATACTAGCCAATCAACACTATGATGTAATGTCTGAGCGTTTCTCTAACTATCCTGATATAAAGGTTGCCATATTTAGTGGCGCTCAGGTAGGCAATGATACTAATCGTGTTTAACACACAATACAACACATTGCATAAAATTATCTTTCTTTGTATCTGTCTCTGAATAATCTTTCTTTTTAGCGATTACTTAAGAAGTACTCCGTATTTGTAATTTATCATGAACCTACAAAGTGTTTCACCTAGTTTTATATTTTTAATATTCTAATTTGTTTTTGTGCATTAAATATTCATATATATATATATCTGGCTTTTGTTGTAGCTATAACAAAATGTGCTTATAAATTTATATGTTATCGATCTGTGGCAGCACTATCCTGTTTCCAAATTTTCATATTTCTGAATTTTCTAAACTATGTTGTTAAGCCTTCTTGAGGAAATATCCTCTCATCTTTTTCGTCTAACAACCATAGGGAACTCAATTTATGTTCAGTAATTTTTGTGACGATTGTTAGACAATGTTATGTACATTTCTTTGCTTAAGGGACTGACTACCATTTGCATGGCTTGTGACGTGTCTTCTCTGCAGAGCAAGGAAGAAAAAGATGAGCTAATAACACAGATTAAGAATGGGAATTTGCAAATAATTGTTGGGACTCATGCTCTTCTTACAGAACGGATGGACTATAACAATCTTGGTCTCCTAGTGGTGGATGAGGAACAGGTATTCTTTATATATCTTCCTGTCCTTTTTATGTTGATAGCATATGTTTGTCCTGTCTTCATTTGATGTCATTTGTTTGGTTGCTGTTCTAGTCTGGTGATGACGTGCATTTGAATACACATGTTCACAAATTCTTTCTTTCTTCAACAGAAGTTTGGTGTCCAACAAAAGGAAAGATTGCATCATACAAGGCTTCTATTGATGTTCTCACCCTCTCCGCAACTCCCATTCCACGAACTTTGTATCTTGCTTTAACTGGTTTTCGCGATGCAAGGTAAGTTTTTTTTATTGCAGTGGTTACCATCTTTTACCTTTTCATTTCAGTTGTGAGGAATATTTGCTGATAATGGTTAGAAATCAGCCAGAAATTGTTGTGCTTGGAGATTATATGCTGATAATTCTACTGTTGTTTCCTTGTGACTATGTGCTGCTATCTCTGGAGTTACTGAATGTTAAGATGCAATGATTTTTTTGTCATTTATTGAACTTTTGTTTGATTGGTAAAAGGAGGGATGTTTCCTTCTACCTCAGTGTTCCAACTTCCAAGTAATGGTCGTGATGGTGGAATGATCTTTAGAGTACTACCATCTATTGGTAAAAGGACTCCCCGCTACAGTCAATAGATGAATTGACTTGTAGAGATTTGAAATAACAAACTGTCAATACAAACGTAATATCACTGTACCATATCCATATGACTGACGATCTGGATCATAGTTTTGTCGTCTGTTTTCTATTAATCCTAGCTTTAGTACTTTGGTTGCATTCAACTTCTGAACTTCAGTTTCTGGTTTTTGTAAAAGAAGTGTATTTTTGCTTTCAGCTTAATGTCTACACCACCTCCAGAGAGAGTTGCTGTCAAGACTTATGTGTCAGCATTTAGTAGAGAAAGAGCACTATCAGCTATCAAGTTGGAGTTGAAGCGTGGTGGTCAAGTTTTCTATGTTGTTCCCCGAATAAAAGGTCACACTTCGTTACCTTCAAAACTCATGATATTTTGTGTACAATATAGAAATATACCTTCATGAAGCTGAAGATTCTTCCACGAAAACGCAAAAGTTTTGCGTTTTGCATTGATAGAAAAGAGAGAGTTATTTACAACCTCAGGGATGAGCCAACAACGCACAGACACTTTTCAGTATTTTACATAGTAGAAGTTTTTAATTTAAGGTATGGAAGTATAACAACGCGTTACCAGTATGACGTTAAGATAGATAAATAACAATTTTTTTTTTGAAATGGGGGAAAGCCCCAGCCTCTGCATCGAGTGATGCACACAGCTTTTTTATTACCAAATTATTCAAGTATCAAGTGCTTACATCTCAACGATCACATAAGGTTGAGACATGTACTCTGTTCAAAAGTCGCCGAGTCGAGTCGAGTCGAGCTCGAAGAGTTGAGTCGACATGTCGCCGCTTAGGCGACAACTGGGCGTTGGGCGTAATAATAATAAATAAATAAATAATATGACAGGAAAATGAAATTATGCATAATATGACAGCAAATTTGGAGATTTAAGAGAGAGAGAGAGAGCAGCCCAGTAGCCATCCGGGTGAACTGGGCCGAAACAGCGGAGGCCCACAAACTTAGCCAGCCTCCATCCTCAAAAGTCAAACCCTAATCCTCCCAGCGAGCGCCGGCACCACCCATCGCTCTCCTCTGACGCGAACGCGCGACTCCTGCCTCTCGCCTCGCCGCCACTCGGCCCTCCCCTTCGCGCCTCCTAGCTTGTGCTGACCACTTGGATGGAGGGAGAAGGGCGCGAGAGGCAGAAGCTTGGCGGCGCGGCGTCCGTGAAGCTGGCGGCGTCGCCGGTGGAGCTTGGTGGTGGCGGGCTCGATTCCCTCTCTCTCCCGCTCGATTCGCTTTAACCCTCACAGGTGCGCGTCAATTTCCTTCTTTCCCCCCAAAAATTGCTGCCAATTTGACCTGGGCGAGCGCCTAACTAGAAATTGCTGGGCGTCGCTCCCAGTCGTCGGCTCCAGCGCGACTGGACGCCTTGGCAGCGTTTAGGCGACGACATGAAAACAAAGGACATGTATCAACCAGCGAAAAAATAACATAATGCAACTTCTGTAGTCGACTAATATGCTGCCACGTATGCTGGGAGAAAAAAATCCCGTGCCACCAACAGGAGCGAGTGCATCCAGTAATCCTGTGCCACCGACAGGAGCCGAGTGCAGCCAGTAACCATAAGGTCCCGCTGGTCCGAAGGAAGCAGGAAAGCCCATAACTGAATCCAATGCACCGTCATATTGATAACCATAACCTGCAAGACATGTTTTTTTTTGTTTCTGTTAAACACTAAATTATTTCGGCAGTTCCAAATAGACCAACAAATAGCTGAAACGCCAATACGAATTCTAGCCTTGGCCTTTTTATCAATTCCATTCAACCAATTCCCAAACATATTAGAAATATTGGATGGAGGAGGAATATTGTATGAACAAAAAACAACACGCCAAACCAATTGAGCAAAAGGTCAAGATATAAACAAATGTTCTACTTGTTGGAGCTAAATCATTTAGCTCCCTTCTAATAAGGTTGTGCTTCACACACACTAACACATATGCATATATGACAGACACATATATGCTCTATATTTCATATATATGCTTGAGGCTACATCTTGGCTTACAATCTTTCCTTCTTCTGTTCTAGTTACCTTACAACGATGGGTACATGTCCTATTTATAGGACTTTACAAACGGACCTACTAGAAAATATCTACTGGCTTCTACTGCCTTCTACTGTGTACTACAATCTCTTTTACTCTGGAGACTTCTACTAGTTACTAGCTTAGCTACTAAACTACAGCAGTGAAAAACCCCACTAGGTGGTAGATATTTCTAGAATGCACAGGATTATTCCAACAATCACCCCCCTAATCCTGATGCGTTCACTTGTGAAGCCTAGCGGCCACGGACTCGACCTGGCGCACACACGCTGGTCGCCACCGCCACAGACACAACCTGGCGCTCACATACGCCGGTCGGCACCGCCACAGACACAACCTGGCGCTCACATACGCCGGTCGCCACCGCCACGGACACAACCTGGCGCTCACATACGCCGGTCGCCACCGCCACAGACCTATTAAAGATCCGTCTCATCGTCAACTTCGGTTAGGAGCGCCTGCTCCTTCTTTGGCTTCCTGCAGTCACGGGCGAAGTGACCACGAATGCCACAGTTGTGGCACTTCCCCCGCCTCCTCCTCACGCCCGAGGCCACGCTGCTTCCACCATCATCGTCGTCGTGGCCGCCACCACGACCACCACCAAGCTTGACGTGGACTCCATCTTCTTCCTTGGCGACAAACGCCAAGCTCCGGCGACACACGCCGCAGCTTCTCTTTTCGGCGCACTGACGCCTTTCTTCCACCCGAGCTCAACCTCGTGGTGCTTCAACGGAGTTACAGGGGGTGGGGATATATAGCCGTGGCTCGCACATACGTCGCCACGGCCGCGACCACGACGTGCACTCACGTGTCAACGCACCCACTACGCCACGATCGGCACGCCCTCAGCTCACGCACATGCCGCGCACTGACGCAGGCAACGCGGCCGTCTCGAGTAGCTCGATCTGGTCCTCCCCTAACTCGCTCGTCGCCACGCTCCACACGCCCCAGCTCGTGACCATGACCGCGCGCTGACGTGATCAACACGGCCGGCCCTGCGTGCCCAGGACGCGGTCTGCTTCCTCGGCGACACACGTCGAGCTTATTCTCCGCCGGTGACACACGGAACAACCGGAACGCACACACGCCGGTCGCCACCGTGCTCACGCTGGTCGCCGCTTCCATGGCCGTCGCATGGCGCCGTTACGGCCTCCGTGACCGCGCAACACCTCCACACCGCCGCCATGCCGCGCCACCGCGGCTCCTGCGCCACAACACAGGACCTCCGCGGCCTTCTCGCCGCGCCGCCGTGGCCGCTGCGCCACCACGCAGCGCCTCCGCAGCCTCCGTCCGCCGCGCACCACGGCCCCGAACCTTGCGGCTCTGATACCAATTGTTGGAGCTAAATCATTTAGCTCCCTTCTAATAAGGTTGTGCTTCACACACACTAACACATATGCATATATGACAAACACATATATGCTCTATATTTCATAAATATGCTTGAGGCTACATCTTGGCTTACAATCTTTCCTTCTTCTGTTCTAGTTACCTTACAACGATGGGTACATGTCCTATTTATAGGACTTTACAAACGGACCTACTAGAAAATATCTACTGGCTTCTACTAGCTTCTACTGCCTTCTACTGTGTACTACAATCTCTTTTACTCTGGAGACTTCTACTAGTTACTAGCTTAGCTACTAAACTACAGCAGTGAAAAACCCCACTAGGTGGTAGATATTTCTAGAATGCACAGGATTATTCCAACACTACTGTCTCTTCACAACCATAGAAAGAACACTTAGTACACCCCTGCCACTTCCTCTTAGCAAGGATATCTTTAGTAAGCAAGACTTTTCCATTCAGGAACCACATGAACACTTTTATTTTTAGCGGTATTTTTAATTTCCAAAGATAACTTCTCAAGTATCTAGTATGGCCATTCATCAAATTCTCATACATAGATTTAAATGAGAAAATACCGTTTGTTGTAAGTTTCCAAACAAAAGATCTGGCCTATCTGTCAACTGAATATCCATCAATGGAAAGCATAAGTGAGACCATGCGTTCCATTTATCGCCAATAAGAGCTCTTTTAAAAGTCATATTTAAAGGAGGAGCACCATTAAACACATCATGCACAGTGACATTTTTACACATCATGCACAGTGACATTTCTTCGCTGAGCAATGTTATATAATGATGGATATTGTTGTTGTAATGGAGAATCACCCAACCAAGTATCTCCCAAAATCTAGTTGTTTCCCCATTACCAATTTTGAAAAAACCTCTATTAAAGAACTCCTCTTTAATCCGCATGAGGGCTTTCCAGAAGGGGGAGTCAGTCGGATTAGCCTCAACTTGTGCTAACGTTTTGCTATGAAGGTATTTATTGTGCAACAATTCTTGCCACATCCCTTCTTCGTTCAATAGTTTAAACAGCCATTTACTGAGTAAACATTTATTTTTTAAATCAAGCATCTCGATTCCGAGCCCCCTGTGGTCCATGGTCCTTTGGCAGGCAAATAATATTCCACTTTGTTAACCGATATTCTCGTCGCTTTGCCAAAAAAAGCGTGACCGGAAGAAATCTAACCTTTTCCTTACCCATTTGGGTATTTCTAGAAAAGACAACATAAACATCGATAAGCTTGTTAAGACTGAATTCACTAAAACTAGACGATCTCCATATGAGAGCATCTTGCCTTTCCAACAACCCAGTTTGCCTTCAAAACGGCATTCCACTGGGTTCCATTCAGAATTGCGGAGTTTTCTATAATGAATGGGAACACCTAGATATTTAAAAGGTAAAGAACCAGATTCACATCCAAAGATGTGTCTGTACTGATTTTCTACCTCCTTAGCCTTCCCAAAACAGAAAATATCACTTTAACTGATAGAAATGTGCATACTGCTCTAATGCAACTTACCATATTACATCTGGAGTGCAGAAACATCTCTAACACGTGTGTCATTAGCATTGAGTTGAAATGATTAAAGCAGCTGTGTATTCTCTCCTTTCTTGGCGCTCCTTCTATGCGATTAATACACCTTCCAGGATGTATTCTCGAAAAAAATAATGAAAGCAACTGCTTATTGTTATACCTGCTTTGTTGTTGCTGACTATACTGCATTTGAACATTTGCTTTGAACAATTGTTGCATTTGTTGGGCATGAATCATGATGTAACTTACTACCTAGTTCTAGGAAAAATACCATGCTGAAGATAGCCACATTACATGGCTCCAGGGGTAGTAGACATCCTTGGTTGAGATGAGAGAATAATGGCAGATAATCGATTGACACACCTTATATAATGGATTTTCGGGTTCTTGACCTCCTAGTACTATTGGACCTAGTAGACTTTTTCAAATACAATTGGAATCTTCCATATTCCTATGCATTCTTAACCAACTATGCTTGTTATTCTTCTCACGTGATCTTCTCCCATGCTGCTGCTCCTGCCTTGATACAGTGGACACACGTCCACACCAATGTGGTTGCCCTTTCTGTGTATGTAAATGAACTATTGATGCACCAGATCTAATCTGATACAAGATGCATTCATGTGTAACTTCTTGGTATAACAATGCCCTGAGGCCTTTTAAAATGTCTATGCACTAATCATGTTTCATTTCATTATTCGACAGCCATAGACGATGTATTGCAATTTCTCAAGGACTCTCTTCCAGATGTACCAATGGCTGTTGCTCATGGAAAGGTTGGTTAACTAAGTTGATTTAGACTGCAGTGACAATGCTACTTCATAACTTGTCGGTGAATACCATGTACATCTGTGTGCACTGCGGTGTATTAATAGCCAAAGTGCAAAATGAAATTTTCCTAAAAGTGTAACTTTAGGTTATCCTATTGTGGTGTAATATCCTTTTGTAGTTGGTTACTAACCCAAGTCATTTAGCAGGAGACGTTCAGGGACTCAGGGAGGGCCATGTTGTTTTTATCGTTCATATTCATTTTGATCAACAATTGCTTCTTATTTTGATTCAGTTTATTTAAGCTTAATCTGCTGCTTTATTGAAGTCGATATCTTAAATTACTAGTTATTCCAGGGACTTAGCTTAGTATGGGATAGCAGTATAGCACCTACATTTGCTGTGAGGAGTTTGATAACAGCTTTTGTTCTTGTTGCATAGATGAATGGTACTTTGGCTTCAGTGACCAATTTCTTGCTAATATTTTTTCACAGAAAGTGTCGAAGAATATACAACTTGCTATGGAAAAGTTTTCTTGCGGGGAAATAAAAATTCTTGTATGCACACATATCATTGAAAGTGGAATAGATATTCCAAATGCCAACACGATGATAGTCCAGTATGCAGAACTATTTGGGCTCGCCCAGCTGTATCAGGTGGCTTTTAATTCATCTATGTTTTAGTTTGATTTTTTGGCAAAAAAATATTGGAATATCAGGCAGAGAGATCTCACAAGTTCACTGCTTTTCTTATCCTTCACAGTTACGAGGAAGAGTAGGAAGATCAGGCAGAGAGGGTTTCACATACCTCTTTTATACCGACAAATCTTTGCTCTCCAGAATAGCTATGGTGAGCTTTGCGGTAGTGCCTTATATTTTATTTATTTTATCCAGCATTAATCCAGTATTTATGCTCATAGCTCAGGGTATTATTAAATATTTAGCTGTCCCTGTTCTTACTGAACGTCAATATAAATATTATAACCATGGTGTCCAGCTTCTCCTTGCTTTGCTGCAGCTTTAGGACAATTTTCCCAGCTCTTACTGAACTGCACGTGTTATTAGTTCATTGTCCATGCAATTTTCTTTAAGTGGGTTACCTTTTTTTAATGGTGAAACAGTACTCCCAGTTTCATTATAGAAAGTTAGAATCAAAAGTCTCACATGTCAGATTAAACATATCAAGTCTAAAAGCATGGACAATCAGATTTACTGATATACAAACAAGCCACCTATTCTTGTGGTTACAGTAACATAATCACCTTATTTCCCCGAATAAAAAATGTAATCACCTTATTTAAAAACAGATAAAACTCATAATTATAAACATTATACATTTGTCATCAGTAAATTTGCTTCATCATCTCCTGTATCTCTCTCTAGTGCCTATGCTCATCTTGCTTAGCCCTATTGCCTCTGAGGTACTTCGTTGAGGCCTGCATGTCCCTAGTTTAATGCACAGATTCTTCCACTTCTTTTTTGTCGAATGTCATCTTGAATCATAAAACGCCAAAAATGTGTTAAGACTTGCAACTTACCAAAATAACCATAATCAAAACCCAAACAAAAGAAAATGACAGCAAATCAAATTGCAGTAGCCTATCTAAATTGAAGAAAGAAAAGAGAAGGAAGGGAAAGATAGAACTAGCTCTATGGCACAGAGTTCTTGGGTGTCACCGTCCGGCTACAATTCAACCTGAACTGCACCCAAGGCTACAATTCCTGTTGCACATTCTGGGTTTTGGGCCAAGAAAACTCGTACACATCCATTATGTTTCTTGAACAGGGGTCCCACGTAAAAATGTAAGTTTTCAAAACCTCCATTTTGGAAGGTAGCACGGCAGCAGACCATCTTACTTGGACCCTTTAATGACAGTTTCCTATTTAGGATGGACAATGGGTTCCACCTTCCGCATACCCCAAATATAGCTAAAGCTCTTCCAAAACTATGTGCTTTTTCTCTGGAATCTGGTAGATCTTTCATATCTTCATTTGTAACTTAATGTTTCCATCTGCAGGATAGACTTGGAGCTATTGAAGAACATTCGGATCTTGGTCAAGGTTTCCATGTTGCAGAGAAGGATATGGGTATTAGGGGATTCGGAAGCATGTTTGGTGAGCAGCAATCGGGAGACGTTGCAAACGTCGGCATCGATCTGTTCTTCGATATGCTATTTGATAGCTTGTCAAAGGTATCGTCATGTGAACTCACATACACGTTCACTAATATGTCTCTTCTGTTCAAATTTTACTTCTTGTTTAGGTGTGCAACAGAGCCTGTTCATCTGCCATTTCACATCTAATCACAACGTTACTACTTATATCATTCTAATCTGCCATCTTATATCATTCACTAATATGTCTCTTCTGTTAATTTCTTTACTTCTTTAGGTGTGCAACAGAGCCTGTTCGTTTGCCATCTCACATCTAAACATCATGTTACTACTTATCTTATACTCCCGCCGTCCCATAATTTAAGATGCTATTACAACCAGTATAGACCTATATTGGTTGCAATAACATCTTTTGTTATGGGACGGAGGGAGTATCATTCTAGGACTTAAGCATTTAGACCTTCTTGTTAGGGAGCACTTGCAATATGAATAACTTTATTATTGCAATGTGCTGGTGCAAAGGAAAACCCACAATTTATAGTTGAGCTTCTCCATAAAAGGCGGAAACACTGACCAGACTTGTAACTGCAAGTTCTGAAAGGTGTACCTGCACTTTAAGTAAGATATATTTGCTTTAAGCAAAAGTTTACCTTATTTTTATTGTGGAAAAGGTCCACTTTATTCTCTCAAACTATTTGGAAGGATCACTTTACCCCTTAATTCATTTTGTGCCTTACTTAACACCTAAACTTTGAAAACCGCAACTGTAGCTCTCACAGAGGATTTCGAAGGTGTGCAATTGAACCTGGTTTTGCATGTGTTAACTACATCACCCTGTCATCCAACCCAACTCCCATACCTGCCTCGGAAAGTCTGTTATATGCTACTGCTGTTTTTATGCCAAAGGACGTGTTCTCATGTTCACATTGATCCAAGCATCACACTTCATCAGCGCACTGCAGATGAGCACGTCCAAAAATGAATGCATAGCTAGGCCCGACATGTAGACAATGAGGCTGTCGGCGTTGATGGAGCTTCGTGCTTCCCCATCAGATACGGTAGAAACTCCAGGATGCGCCATGGTGTTGAGAATTTGTAAGTGCGTGGGTGGAGAGAGGGAGGAAGTTGGGGAGTAGGAAGAAACTGGTGGCTGCCACATCGGTGCAACAAGGTGTAGTGGCCGCCACGTCGGCACTACTCCAATCTGCCACTGGAAGTTCTCTTTAATAGAATGACTGGCTTTACATATCTCCTTATTAATAGGAAATGAATGGGCAGCAACATAGAACCCATCCCAAGAACCCTCAAACCTGTATTTACCCCGGAGAACACGGCTCCACAACGTATTTGGTAGCGGATCCACTTTTCCTTATCTGTTAACAAGACTATACCTTTCCTCTGCCTATGAGCTAGCTAAAGATCCATCGTTATCCTTTCCAGCATGGAGGCGGAATCAATGGTCATGTCAGGTTTCCAATTCCATAGATGAGATTTCATCTTCAGGAAGAGGATTTCCTAGAATAGCTCAGGAGCTGATAAAAAGGAAAAAAGAAGGGGTGCCGTACGCCGCATGCTCCGAACCAACCCTACCATATAAAACCATCATAATGGGTAGAGTGATCCAGTGTTAGAAGTGTAGGGGGTTAAAGTGAGACGGAAAATTGTTCACGGGGTCAAATGCCTCTTGTTAATAGTTCAAGGGAGCAAAGTGGACCTTTTCGTTAATGCATTTGACAATTTGTTGATACTCTTACAACCAACACTGAAACTGTAGTATTTCCTTGAACCATTTACCATCCATGTCCTAGTGTATTTTCTAAACCATATTCAGCTACGTAAATGCCACTCCTAGTGCAAGCTATTAATCTAATTCCCATATATGCATGTTTGCACAGGGGTAGTAGACTTCTACTTTACTTGTTGCTCTATTATGATGCCTATTTCCTTGCCAAGAAATGAACTCTGTTTGCAACTATTTTGTGATTATTTATCTTCTTGGTGTAGTTATCACATGTTTATGTATTCCCCTTCCCGACTCTTGTAGTGCATTATGTGCTACATGCCCCATTCTTTTGTCATTAGAGTGTCATTCATGGAGCCTATGTTAATGTCATTTTCGTCTTGCTGTTACTCATCGGAGGACATCAGTAATGCAATTTCTTTCTTTGTACTTTTGCATAAATGTTGAAGTCATTGCATGAACTAAATGTCCTGAAAATTTACCTCATGGTGGGTTCTTGATGTGATCATTCTGGAGTCTTGACAGTTTTTCTTCTATTTTTAGGTTGATCAATTTTGTCTTAACCCTGTTCCTTACAAAGATGTTCAGGTGAACCTAAAAATTCTCATCTCTTGGGTTATATAGCTTTACATAATCATGAATCATTTCATTCAATTATTTTTTCACTTCGCATGAAATTTGTGAACATTGTTTCTGAGTTGTTTTATTCTATGCACAGCTGGATATAAACATTTCTCCACATCTCTCCTCTGAATACATAAGTTATCTTGAAAACCCTGTTGAATTGCTGAATGAAGCAGCGAAAGCTGCAGAAAAGGATATATCGACCTTAATGCAATTCACAGAAGATCTTCGTCGACGATATGGGAAGGAGCCCCGTGATATGGAGGTCCACTGTTGCTTATATTTCATACCGATACGAAGTGTTGACGATGTTACATTTTTTATTTGATTCCCTTTCTTTTCATGCAGTTGCTATTAAAAAAGCTTTATGTAAGGCGGATGGCGTCAGATCTTGGTATCAGTCGGATATATCCATCTGGAAAAATGATCATCATGAAAACGAACATGAACAAGAAAGTTTTTAGGCTCATGGCAGAAGCAATGGCTTCTGAGACACATCGAAATTCTCTATCATTCACTGGAAAGGAAATTAAGGTAAATATCAACATATCTCCATTTAGTTTCCTTGAGTATGTTACAAAATCCCCAGAGAAGGTCCACGTGAAAAATACTGGTGTGCTTGTGCTAGGGACAATGGTATGTACTAGTAGTAGTGTTGTAGGAATAGCTAAGCTTACCAAATTGTCAAAGTCAAGTACTCAAGTCAACAAAAGTTCAAGCACCAAGCCATTGTCAACTAGTCAAGGAAGAAAGAAGAGAAAAAGATCAAGTCAAAGATGGAGGCCCAAGTGAAAGAAGCCCAACGTGGTGGAGGGATAGGTGGGCTATGCACCACCCCCTCATCCTTACTCCTTAGTCCACCATGGACTAGTGGACCAACATTGATCACAACTACTTGTACCTACCACCACAAGGGTATCCTTGGTCATTTGCCAAACAAGGAGAGGGAAGAGGGGCTAGAGGTTGAAGGCATGATGGGGGATCTCAATTATTGGATCGGAGGAGTCCTGAACGACTCAGACTGGCATTGAGGAAGGGAAGTTTGCAGTCAACCTTGGGAAGTCCGGCACGACGCAAGTTGACGATCAAGCCTCCCTCGCGCCTTTCTTAACTAGGCCGCGCTTTTAAAAAAACATTGAAGTGTCATTTAGTGGAGTGTAAGACGACCTCCGCTATAAGTAGTATGGAAATCCCTCGTGTGAAACTGTAGGCGTGCTAGGTGCAACGGTGCCTTTAGTAGCAAACCTTGTCATTTGTTTCTACATAATTGACTAGAATCAAGAATGCTTAATGTATGCAGTACAGTAGTAGTATGCTTTCTTTAGCACAAGTGTCGTTTGCTCTTATATAATGGACTAGAATTAACAATGCTTAATGGTACTTCTATGTCCAATAACCATTGAATGGTAGTACTGAATAAGCTCATCTAGAGATTGCTAATCCAGAGTTGGAGTTCATAAGTCAACTTCTAATTTCTCTCTGTCCAAAAGATACATTTATTGGCAGTGATTAATGTCATCCTTCTTTTAGCCACTAGGAATTGACTATTTTTTCTAAATGCAAGAGATAAAAGCAAGAATGACCCTACTCCTCTTAAGGCTGCAAGCGAGATATAAGCTCATTTGCCGACAAGGCTTATAAATTAAAATTGAGCATTTGATTTTTTTTATATTACTTGTGACCATTGTAAAAATTCTTAATTTTCCAAAAACACTTGTCCCGTTGATGTTGATTCACACCGTAATGATGTTCCGCGCAAGATCTCTTTAGGTAGTAAGTGTGGCGGGTTTCAGGATGAGGGCGTCCAACATGTGCCTTGAGCAGTTCCATGGTGGCACACCAGCAGCTAGGGAGGCAGCATAGGGTTGGAGCCAAATCTTCTTTATATGTACTAATAAACTGATGATGATTAGCTAGCCTCTCTTTGTATAGAAGGGAGCCATTATGCTCATTTTGTGATTTGGTTTGCTGATAATAGCTCATACTATGGATAGAAAATTCCATTGTTGACTGACCTCATAGATGTTTGTTATCATAAAAGTTGCAAGAGAGAAATTTCTCTATGATAAAGTCGGAGGACTTCAATTTATCCTTTTTTGACCTCTACCAGTTTGAGCAATCTATTTCTATGTATCTTTTACCTTATTATTAACAAGTTTGCTCTTTCCTAGGCTGAACTTCTTGTCAATCTGCCAGACACATTACTTCTGAACTGGCTTTTTCACTGCTTAGCAGATTGCTATGCAGTAATGCCAGCCCTTGTGAAGTACTAGATTCTTTCACTAAATTGAAGGTTTGGGGCACCGCTAAAACCTTGAACAATCTATTCATGCTCGACAAAATGATAAAGCAGACTCGGCTATTCGATTGTTCGGCTATGGAGGATGGTCCCTTCATGTGGTGGCATTTCAGGCAAAGGCGTGCCCATCACACACAGCATTTTTTAAGAAAACATAGAAAAGTGTAGCGTCGCAGATTATACCGATACAGAAACTGGTACTATCTTAAACCTCTGGATTTTCTCTGTCCCCAATTTCTTTAACAACTATTCCATTTATGGGCATTCCATATCTGACTTCCTGGGGAATTTTGCAGGATGCTCAAAGGAAAGGCGTGAAGTGCATTTCTGCATTCACTGACAGTTTCGTTTTGCTAGCAGTGGCTAATAGGGCGCACAGTTGCTAACCTGAAACGCTGTTTGTCAGCGGCGTTACAGAGCTATGGTGAGATTATGGAGAAGATCTCCAAGATTATTTTTGGGCCTTCGGAGGAAGATACTCACGTTGATTGACTAAATGGTACATAGTGTTATTGGCTAACCCATTAACCATACACCATGGTGCTCGACAGAAGTAAGGGCCAATTGGCCAATTGTTGTACATGCTCGTACCTGTACAAGCTGGCAGGCCACAGATGGGGTAGTCGAAGTTGTAAAAAACGTGTCAGGGTGAGGATTGCGTTTCTGATTCAGTTTATTGCAAGATAGGTCCCAAAACATCAAAGACACTTGTATATCTGTTCTGCACCGTAGGCCCCAAAACCTGCAAATCAAGTAGATCCATGATTTTGAAAATTTGTATTTGTAGTGGGAGCGGCGTTTTGGCTCCCGAGCACAGATACACCTGTTATCTGTACGGTTTGGGTTGTGTTGAGATTGCGATTCTGGGCCTGTCGCGACGTGCGCTCGTACGGTGAAAAAGAGGGGATCGTGGTAACTGCGACCTGGCAGGTGGGGCTTCGTCTTGACGGCCGGCGACGGGAAGGACGGCGCGTTCTTCCTATTCTCCGGGGCAGGACGCCTGCTTTTCCTGTCCCCGCGGACCAGACTTTTATTGTCCGTGGAACAGGTAATTAGACTAATCCTTGCGATGTCGGATGCGCATGTGGATGTCGAGCACCATGGAATTGCTGGCGTAGGCTGATGATCTGGTCCGGCCGCGGCTGCCGTGAATTTCTGATCCTGACGGGGGCGACGGCCGCAGGAGGAGCGATGGCTTGGGGTTGCGCGATGGGATGGACCTTCTGCCCCTCCAGAAGAGGACCGCCACTCGAAGAAACGGCAGAAGAGAACGTATGCATCAGACGAGATCGAGGGGTATGAATCAACATAGTATCGATGGGGGAGGAGATACACTGTATAGGCTGCACTTGTAGAAGCGATTCCCGGCATACGAAAGTGATGACTTCCTCGCCGCAGAACGAGCAAGGAATCAAGGGAAGAACGTCTGGGGAGGCCGAGTGAGAAGATGAGGCAGAGGAGGACATATCCTCAGCGGAAGGTGGATCTGGATGGACAACGCCTGTGGTGAGTGCCGATACGAAGGTACACGATGGGTGGGAATAAGATGAGTGCTGCTACAGGTCTACCATCTTTTTCGTATAATTTAATTACCATGCAACTAACTTGAACCGATATCAGGTGTCTTCGCTCCAGGATCTCCAGCTGGGCCTTCGGAGGCAGCGGCTGAAACGTTCATCCCAGGGGGTTCTTCATCGCCCTTTACCCCCAGGAATGGACTGGTTTCGGCTGCTGCTGGGTCGGGGTTGGTCTCGACTCCGCCTTCGACCAACCCACCACCTCCTGCTTCACTGACTGCTGGGGCATTGGCTAGGTCGGCTGCTACATCACCTGAGCCAACCCAGGCTAGTGCTGCGATGCTGTCCACTCCTCCTCCCACCTCCACGACCCATGACGGGGCTACCCCACCTCGTCGTAGCGAGAGGTTTGGAGTGGAGACGGATGGCGCCTCGGTGACGGATGAGGACTCCATGACGAAGGCCATGCGTCGTAAGGCGACGCGTAACCTCGACTACTCCGGTGATCTATCGGTGTACAGCTACGCTTCGGGCATGGTCGGCCTTGCAACGTGTGGAGCACCGAGACCTGTTTTTGGAGGTGGCGTCTCGTTTGGAGGCTGCAGCCAGGGAGTTATTCTCCCGGCATGGATGGCAACATAGTCTCCGATAGACCTACCAGCAGTTTAGGCGGATCTACAATTTCTCATTTTGATATGTAATTCGCCTTTTTTATTCAGCTTGAGTACTTGTGACCTCGTAAACTTGTGGCTGTGTGCATCCTAGCTATGCAGAGGCCGGTGTAATGCTTAAAACTCTTAAGTAATAAAATCCCTTTATCTAAAAAAATCAGGTTACTCGGTTCCTCCTTCAAGCATTCAACCCATATCAGGTGCAGTCGCCACTGTGGTTTCCTCTGGCGCCGCCACCGCACGCGGTTGCCGTTTCTGCCACCGCACCGCTGCGATGTGCCGACGGCCAAACTGAGTGAAAAAAAAACATGATCGTAACTCCGTCATACAAACTGCGTGACAACAGGTGAAGATTCAGAGCAAGAAAAAAAATCATCCTGTCCAACAAACGTCGACAGGTCATGGGAGAACTATTATGGACATAGCCAGCATTCCCGACCCTATCATATGTTCACACTCAGCATGGTTTCCAAATGCAGATAATCAACCGGTGATTGCAGGACTAGGGGTTGTTGCGCAGCTGGGAGAAGATGGGCATTGCTCCATGCTTTGCATCACGGCCATATCTCCGCCCGTGACATCCGCTATCCAGGCGGAGGCCTTCAGCCTTTCATTGGCATACCAGATCGCTGAAATTCTTCATCTACAAGCCTACAACAGCCAACTTGTTTGACAGATAATGCCCCTTGGCATCTGTTGCAGCATCACAGAATATGATACAAGCTCCAGGACATTGGTCTATTAGATCACAGATCGCTCAGATTGTCAGCTTATGATGCATCAAGAATCTACCATATAAACAGGGAAAACAACTTCAGAGCTCATCATCAAGCAAAGCTTGCACTGAAAATGCAAAATTTTCCTTTTACTTTCAGGTGTTTAGATTCAGGCAACAATACTTGTCTCCATACAGATGTATCTACTCTTGTTTGCATCTTGCGATGCAAACTTGTACATGTATGTTGCTGTTAAATCAATGAAATCTTTGTTTGTTAAAAAAAAAATCCGTCATACCAATCTAGTCATAGGCAGAGCATTTCGCGTAAAGCCAAAAAAAAACATGAGCACATCAAACAAGATAGATACATAACATACACATACATATGCAAAACTTCATTCGCTAGAAAATACGGATAGTTTGTGACACTAAAACTCAAGTCTGGAACACACAAATACATCGAAGGTCACGTGCACAAGGAACATGACATGGTCCAGACACAAAGGCTACATAAAGGAAAAAAAACTAGAAGAAATCCAGTTTTTCTAGCACACTGTTAGCAACCAACAATAAGAGTTCTACAGTTTCGCCATTTTTTCATAGCCTACTCACTTCCGCTGTGTCCTACAAGAAAGATTCAAACGAAAATTATTAACAAAAGCACCTATAAACAGCAAGCATTGTTTATTAACAGTACCTAGAGGGCTCTAATCCATCAGAAAACAATTTATTGGATGTCCCTGCTTTCTAACCCCAACACATGACCAAATAGGACACATATTTAGCTCCCTTGTAATGAATCACTAAAAGTGTTTCTAAAGCACAAAAAATACCTGTTACTATTTTGCTTTCCAACGGACCCGTTTTCCTCCAAGACATCATTCTTTTCAGCAGATAGGCTCACATCCTAGTAAATAAAAGCCGTTCAGTTCTCAAAGAGATAACAAAATACACTTTAAAAGTGTAGTGTCACCAACCAAACAGAAAAGCTATCATGTACACAGAACATTTAGAAAACAAAGAGAAGCATTAACAAGATGGTCTACTTATTCCCTAATCGTGTTCTTTCAGGGTCGCCCAGACAAAGCTCTATCTCATACACGGAAAAACAAAGTAGATAACTCATGCCCAAGCATTAACAAGATGTTCTACTTATTCCCCTAATCGTAATAGAAACTAACTACAATTGTACGTGTTGTTACCTGCAATATGCTCTTTTGCTTGTTAGGTACTCATAGCTGATGTCTCGGTCCCTAGGAAATCAGAGCATATACTGAGCCCTTGGGATAAAACTTAATGACATGAAACTATATATCTTCTCTGCAGAATAAGAAACGTGAAGCAAAAACCCAAGCATCAAGCACGTACCGCCACAAACTGAAGTTAAAAGTTCACTAATCCAGTGAGGCATTGTTCAGATACGTGAGAAGGGAACCTGGCACGTCGGGTGACCTCGCCACAAGATAATTTGCAGAAGTTGAACACAAAAGACAACACAAAAGACCTCACCACTAATCTAAAACCTCTAGCACTAGCATGTAGGTAATTTTGAAGATGCTAACATGATTAAATAACCTCGATACCTTTCCTCGACTGTCCAATGTGCGATAATTGTTGTCCGTGGCCTTCTCTTCAGAATACCTTGCATCCCCGTTCTGCAAGTTTGACCTATGTATTAACAAAGAAATGATAACAGTGTCAAAATTGATACCATAGACAACATAAACAGACCTTTTTATGGAAAATTGTAAGAGGATAAAGTTACTGATATGCTAACTTCAACAATTAGATATCATTAAATTGAGAATTGTAGAACTGATGATCATATACTACGGTCTAAAATTATTACATCATCTAGGATTATGAGTAAAGCATAGTTCATACAAAATACAGAAGTGTTGTATGTATACCCACTTGCTAATCTCTTTCTCTCCTCCTTTCTAGGGTAGAGAGGCGGGGAGGGGAGGGGTGGCGTCGGGGGCAAGAGCAACGCAGATGATGACATGACAAAATCGAGACAAAACTGGCTTGTTATGGCGTCGCGGGAGGGCAATAAGCATGCCGACAGTCGTGTCAATGCCGAGCTGCTGCTACTTCGTCCGTCCAAAGAAAAGGAGAACGATCTTCTCTTCTTCCGGGAAGCTTGCACGGGCATAACAACAAACAGGTAGCAGGCAGCACACTGAAACAGCGTATACTGAGCTCTTCCAGTGAGCCAAACACAAAGAGCGACCTGGATTCTTGGTGAACACGGGGAACAGCAGATCGGAGAAAAGGCGAGCAACAGCAGACCGGAGAAGAGGCGATCAATAGCAGCTCGGACAGGACCCCGGTCTGATATCCGGCGGTCGTCCAGGTCTCCAGGAGATCAGGTCGAGGGTGCTCGAAGTTTCAACGGAGACGGGGACGGGTCGTGGCGCCCGCGAGCTCCATGGTGGCACTGCCGAGTTCACTGACCACCACGAGGCCAGGCAGCAGGTACGGGGGAAGGGCGAGCTGGAAGGGAGAGAGGGAAGGGAGGAGAGACCGGCGGTGGGCGAGACGACGCGGCGGCGGCGGCGGAGGAGGGAACCGTGAGGATAGATGGATGGACGGTGGGCGGCAACTCCACCGGCGAAAGGACTCGCCGCTCCTGATTGGGAAGGCAACACCGGAGCGGTGTCCACGACGGGACGGGACGGTAAGGCGGGTGCCAGTGCACCGCCCGGCTATAGCCCCGCCACGTCAGCTTTTACTCCCACTCTCACCCCACTCTCACCTCACGGTGCCACTGCACGGGCTGTAGTGGCAGGCTGTAGCCACGTCAGCTTCTCTCTCCTCCACGTCAGCATGTCTTTTTCACATTTAGTTATTTCACTCGCTTTTGTTTAGACATTCAAAATAATGCAATAAAATTATTTTATTCAACTAAAAATATTACCGATTACATAGTAAATAAAAAAATTACATAAAAAATTAAAAAATTACATAAAAAATTAAAAAATTAAATAATTAATAAAAAATACATTCTAATCCTCATCATCTTGCAGCCCAAGCTCTTTTTCCACCATCTTCATGGCCTTGTCATGTTTGCGTTTTTCTGCTTCGTCCATGTCTGTGGTTGATCGGTCCTTCATTTTGTTCCATTGCTTGAGTAGCTTAGCCTTCACTAAACCACTCCACATGTTCTTCATTGCGAAGGCTTTACTTGCTACCTCACTGCTTGATGAGGATTCCTTCCCCTTCCTCCTTCCCTTCTCCTTCTCCCTCCGTGCCGCTGCCTTGGCCCTATCGCGGCCTATTGGACGCTCCTCCTCCGTGTCTTCGGATCCACCGCCAGAGCTGTACTCACCAGAAACTCCGAGGCGGCTTCTCTTGGCAGTGGAATCGGATCCACTACCAGGACCATGTTGTCCTTTCCACTTCGGTTCATTGCGAACAGCTTCCCACCAGTGGATGCGTCTGAAAGGCCCAGTCACTCTTATGTCATTCTCGTACCTCGCCTGCGCCGCCTTCATGACCATTGCATCGTCTGCTCCACTCTGACGTAACCTTTCTTCTTGGATGTAGTATGCGTTGAACAAGCTCACCTCACGGTTGTAGACGTTCCAATGATCCTTCAGTTGCTTCGCGGTCCTTCAGTTGGATTGTTTCGTTTTGAGACTCGGAGCCGGAGCTTGGAGCATTGGGTGGAGGAGGTGGTGGGGGGTTTGGATCATATGGCGCGTATGGAGCATATGGAGGTGGAGCATATGGAGGTGGAGGGTATGGATACGGAGGTACAGTCCCACTCCCGGTACCTGTAGGTGGAGCATGTGGAGGTGGAGGGTATGGATACGGAGGCATAGGGTATGAACCATGTGGAGGTGGAGGGTATGGATATGGAGGTGGAGGGATTAATACTCGGGGATACGGTGAAGAACCGACATCGAGCGACGATGTGTCGGAGAGAAATCTTCATGGGGAGGGACGTCGGACTGCAAGAGCTCGTGAATGGAGTCAAATCTGGAGACCAACCCGACATGGTGGAGAGAAATGAGATGAAGTGGGCTGTGGAAGTGAGATGAACCAGGTGGGGGTATTTATAGGGGGTTGGGGATGAAATTTGGAATTTTTTGCAAATTTTTTTTGAATTTTTTGAAGCTCCAACGGATACCTCAACGCTAGCTGACGTGGACGAATCAGAGCTCGCCACGTCAGCTAGCCGTTGCTACCGCCCGCTCCCGCCCCAACCCGCCAGCGCGTCGCCCGCCTCCCGCCCCACTCCCGCCTCCCTCTCGCCGCGCTCTCGCCGCCAGTGCGGGCGGCAGCGGGCGGTAGCGCCCGCTACCGCCGGGCGACGGAACCGTCGCCCGCCGCTGCCGTCCCGCCCGCCTCTCGCCTCACTCCCGCCCCTCCCCAGGCGATATCGCCTCCACTCCCGCCCCCACTGGCACCAGCCTAAGTAGCGGTCCATCCGTTCGTGTCTAGCTGTTCCAGGAGGGGTGGACGGCACCATCGTCATTTAATTGGGGGATAGCAGTGGGCCAACGATCTGGAGTTACTGCGGTAAAAATCGCTGAACGGACTGACATACACGGATCTCGAAGATTTTGTAAGGACAGGATATTGGGAGCATCTGTGCTCGAGTGCCAAAGCGAATTTTCGGTATTTGTATAACTAGTTTAAGCATGTCCAAAACAGGTCTTGACTAACTAAAGCTGACGTGCCACACAAGTGTCGCTAACATTGCTAAGAGCTGCTAAATTCATTGATTAGAAGAAGTGGTTTACAAAAGAGCACCCAAAGACACTAAAAAGAGGAGAGACCAAAAAGGCAAAAAGATAGGAAGAGGAGGCTTCAGACAGGGTCTAAGGGGATGGTCGCTCCTGCCATATTCCAAAGCATGGCCTCATCCATCTCGTATCCTTTGCGTTAGTGCCTCTACGGTTAGCTCTTCATGCGAAGATCCGCCTATCGTGCTCACGCCAATTTTCCTTGGAGCCTAACATAAGCATGGAATGCACATTCTTGCGGTGTGCAGCCAACGAGTTTTCAGAACATAACTGAATCCATTGGGAGATATCTGAAACTTCCGTCCATGCGGCAGGCAGCAACATTGGCAGCCCCGTTGCTTGGGCCAAGGATGACCACCGGAACCAGGGGCAGTCACAAAGAAGATGGAAGGGTGTCTCAAGGCTTCGAGACTGTAGAATTGATGCATTAGACCATCTCCACCGTCACCCCGCTTTAGGGGTGACACTTGTCTGGTTAACACTAGGTTGGAGCCCCACCAGCATCCCCAAAGGCACCCATATACATTTTTCTTAATATGAATGAATTTCTATCTAAAATATAGGAAAATGAATGATTTCAATAGTAGTTTAAACATAGGAAAAATATAGTTATTACAATGATTAAAATTAAAATTTGATAAGTTTCATGGAGTAGCAGGCTAGGAAGCAACAGGCTGATGTGCAAGTGCGTGATTAGATCACTTTGCAGTTGATCATGCGTTGTTTCATCTCGAATCTTAAAATGAGTAGCGATAAATTTAGAAAATTCGGCCGACACGACTAGATGTGGCTCGACAAGGGGGTTCTGGAATTCATACGGCTCATTCATGACCAAGTTGGCATTACGCTCACTCTCGATTATCATGTTGTGCATGATGAAACAAGCGTTCGTGAACTCCCCTATCTGCTTTAGGGACCAAGATAGACAAGGGTACCTCACAATCGCAAACCGGACTTGGAGCATACCAAATGCTTGCTCCACATCTTTGCGAATACTCTCTTACTTGCCCGCGAAGTGAGACTTTGCCTCACCAACATGGTTGCGGATGGCCTTGACAAATGTCGACCAACGAGGATAGATGCCATCTGATAGGTAGTTCACTTATTATACTCATGGCCGTTGATCACATACTTGCACTCGAGAGCTTGGCCGATGGCAAGTATCGCAAACACAGGAGAGTATTGCAGCACGTTGATATCATTGTAAGAACTGGCCATGCCAAAAAATGCGTGCCAAATCCACGTGTCATAATCTGCCACAACCTCGAGCACAACACTGCACGCTCCAACATGTTCTCCCTTGTACATCCCCTACCAAGCGAAAGGGCAATTCTTGCATCTCCAGTGCATGCAATCGATGCTCCAAGCATCCTAGAAAATCATCTCACTTCATCTTGTGCCATGAGCCGAGCCGTGTCATCTGCATTTGGTTCCCTCGGATATTTCGTTCCGAACACTGCATTCACCACCATGTAGGTTGCTTCAACAGCTGTGGATTCAGACATACGGAGGTAGTCGTCCAAAAATCTGCAGAACATCCATAAGCAAGACATCGTGTAATAGCAGTGCATTTCTGAATGGATGAGAATCCAAGAAGACCAATTCAATCTTTTTTCAGCTCGAAGTAGTCATCATAGTCTCGAACACCATGCACAATGTTCATGAACACCTTCCTCTACATCCTAAAGTGATGGCGGAAGTCATATTCATTGTTTGCGGTTTGAACGAAAAATAGTTATTGTAAAGCAGCACATGACTAGTTATTATGAACCGGTTCTTGTTGATCGTCTTCTCGACCCGCCGCGTTTGGGAGCGGCCTCCACCACAACATGTGCTGCCTGAAGAACGGCGAGAACAAGCTGATTATATTCATCATCCTCATCATCAAAAAGAGTCTCCTCTTCCATCATTTGGTAAAACATTATATCATCGTCGCTATCCATACCCTATTGAACAATAGTCAATGAATAATCGAGCTACGCAAGAAATGGATAACAAAGAAAATTACTTTGGCAAACAGCCGAACACCTTGCGGGTGGGCGAGAGGGAATGGCATCAACAGGTAGAGCTGTGGCGGCGCTGCAAGTCAGACTCGCCACGGCGGCGACTGATAGGGACTAGAGGGGCGGGGGCAGAGAGTGGCGGTGACGAGAAGATGGTTGGGAAATGGTGACGGCAAGGGGAGCGCAGTGTCGCGAATCGCCGGTCAGGAAAACTGAGTACGTGGTGGGGGTGCAAATGACTGCCGGCCTATGCCGTTCTCTGACAGCAACAAGCGATGCTGGAAAATTTATGAATCAATTCGTACCATGCATGGAACTGCTTTTCACATTCTTATAAACCGAAACGGAGGGAGTGAACAAAAGAAGACATTCTTCTCATCTTTTCTATTCCTCATGCATTTGGATCAAATGGATGAAAAGTTTCTACCATATCCCTATGAAAAATTCCTATTTTGAAACAGGAGCCCGTATCCGGATTCCGAGCTAGCACTTCCTCCCATTAGCAGGATTTCCGGTAACCTCGTTACGCGGGCAGAGTTGACGGCTTCCCCGCAACCGCCTCGGCCGCGCACACCCATCATCACTTTCTCCTCCCTGTCCAAAATCCACCACCGCGGCCTCTCACCCCTCGGAATCCGATGGAGGAGGAGGCGGTGCTGCTCGCGTGCCACCTTCTCCTGGCGCTCGCCCTCATCGCCGCCTCCCTCTCCCACCTCCTCCTCCACGCCGTCGCCCATCTATCCCCCGCGCATGCTAACAACAACCGCCTCCGCCTCCTCCGGCATCCGCTCCTCCGCCTCCTCCCCGTCCTCGCCGCCCTCCCGTTACCCTTTCTCCCCGTCGCCCCCACCTCACGCCTCCTCCTCCTCCCTCCTCCCCTCCTCCCGCTCCTACTCCCCTTCGTCCCGCCCACCCACCTCCCACTCCTACGCCCGCTTTTCCTGTCCCTCCCGCTCTTCCTCCTTGCCCGCGCCGCGGGCTCCTCGCCGACGCGTTCCCCGCATCCGATCTCCAGGCCCACGCGCTCTCCGTCGCTGCCCTCCTCCTTGTCGCTGCCGCAACGGCCTCCCTCCTCTCCGCGCTGTCTCCCCCGAGGACCGCCCACCACTTCTTGGCCGAGACGGCCTTCGCCTTCGCTGGCACCCTTGGGGGTCTCTGGGCTCTCCAGACCGCCCTCACCCTCTACGTCGACTCCTGCGTCCCCGTCGGCTGCCACCGTCTCATGGACGCAGCCCTCGCGCCGGCCACACGCTGCGACATTGAGGAGGCCAGGCTCCAGGCCGTGGCGGTCATGGACCTCATGCTATCCGTGCATTGCGTCATCGCGGCGGCTGCTGTGGCCGGGCTGTATCTCGGGGTGGAAAAGTGGTGCGGGGTTGACGGTGGGGTGCCGGCGTGTGGACGGGGGCAGGTCGGAGGCATAATGGTGCTGCTGCGGGTTCGTACGAGGCCCTGCCCATGGTGGCGTCATCGGGAGCAATTGAGGAGATGGAGCATTTACCGATGAAGGGTGTCGTTGGAAAGGCTGTGGCACAGGAATGAACGCGAGTTGCCTTGCACTAACTAACTAGCTACATTGTGATCCTCTCAAGTAATGTGAGTTTTGCTCAGACAATAGCCCCTGTAATACTTGGCTATATCTGACTGAATTTTTTGGTGATCGTTAGTTGCTTGGGCAAAACTGTACTGTAATCTGCCATTGTCTTGTTGAGTTGGCGAATGGTGCCCAATCTAGACTGTTGTTCTAGATCATTCCACCAATCACATTTATTTTTTGTTGTTTACAACCTGTGATATTTAGGAGTACCTGCTGGTTTTTTAGTACTCCTCCGTTCATAAAAGGATGTCTCAATTTTATCTAAATTTGGATGTATCTACACACTAAAGTATGTCTACATACATACAAATCTAGAAAATATTGAGACATCCTTTTGTGAACGGAGGGAGTAATATTTACTGTGCACTTTTCTGTTTTATTCCTGTCTGCCATGTGATATTTCTTGTTTATTAAGCCTTTGATATCCTTTACCTTAGAAGCCTCCAAGGTTAATATCTTACTTGAACCTGGTAGAATTGTCAAAACGGTATAAAACTGTAACAGTGGAACTATACATACTGGAAACTGAGGGACGTCGAATGGTTCTGTTACTCACAATTTCAGGTCATATAACATTGATACTTTTAAATAATGTGATTATAAGACAATAAAGGATTACCCAACAAGGTGAACTGGCGAAGCTGATGTGTAGGAGTAGTGACAAGAATCATATTTAGTTCTGTCATGATTCTCAGCATTTTGTTTAGCTCAACACCCTTATCAACTGCAACGGAATTTTTATCTTATTCTCTGTTTATGGATAACCTTATCATTAGGTTGCAGCAGGTATAAGCAGTTTTGCCTTCAGAGATTATCCTTCAGTTATGCAAGCGAAGTTACGTTTGTAATTCGGTCGAGGTAGTTTCGGTTTGTTGTCCATCATCATACAGTTAAACTAGCCTTAGTTGTTATCACTCAGTTCAAAATGGCAAATTCAGTTATGAATTATTTTCGCCATTTAGGTAATTAGAAACATTCAAGCAATTTTGTTTTATGGTGTAAACTAAAGAAAATCATGTGAAGAATGTTTTATTTTCTTATTATTTCATAAGCTATTGTGCTATATTAGATCCAAGAAATCCGTTTTGGCTAATCAAAGATATGGTGGCTGGAAAAAGAAGTTACCAATAGGTACTATATATAAAGGATGGAAGAATCCGCAGCATTTCAGGCTATCCACGTCGCCGGCGCACGTCAGCCATCCGATCCACGCGACGGACGACCCAGATTCATCCACATCTTCAGCTCTCGCGAAGTCACTGTTCATCAACGATTTTTATCCAATCGCGAAACGCCACGTCTCCCGGTAACCTCTCTGCACCCACCCGGTCACCCGGTTTCTCACCCTTTTGCACAAAAGCCCTTGTGTTTTCTGTAATTTACCGGTCGGTCCTTTCATATAACCCGACCCGGAACCCTACATCCCTAATTCCCCTCATTTTCCCCACATAGATACTGACACTGACTAGTAACCACCTATCCTTGCAATTGTGCTCCAAATCTCGTACTTTATGTATCTTTCACGTAGTGCTTCTTTTTATTGGTCTACGACATTTGCCTTCTCTTGGAACCAAATTAAGGGTCACTTCTACCTGCATGATCGATTGATCACGAAGTGATACTTTCTAGTCATTGTTTTTTTAGTGTGAGTTTAATTACTAGCATTTGTATGTTTTCAATATATTCTGGGTGTGATTATCGAATTGTTAGGCTCGGAACAATATTGTCAGCTATGTATGATCTAGTATATTAGTATCCTCCTCTTAGTTTGACCACGAACAATGACCCTCTGTTTACCATGAGTAGGGCATCCCATCCCGAGCAGTTCTGCTAGTATATATATTATTGGATTGGTTCTTGCATAGTTCTTCTAAAACAGGTGAACACATACATAAAAGTAGGTACTTGGCTATATCTATTTGTTACAAAACTAATCACCGGTTTTTGCTCTATTTTAGGTGACAACTCCTAATACCCATAGCTACTAATGGTTAAAGTTACTAGTGTGAATCAATTTTAATTAAGTCTTTAACCATTAATTGGGCAAATTTAATAATTTATTTGCACAGTCAGATAACATTGGCTAAAAGCTCACAAAAGAAGATACTACCATACTATATGCAAGCTTATACAACTAATGGTGGGAAAGCTTTCCTCTCCTCATGGTATTAGACTACCCATAGTGAGAGTAACATAGGTAGTAACGTAGATGCCACATAGCAAAAAAAGATGATGTGCCATGCAATTAATGAAGAGATAGGCAAATAGAGTAACATAGGTAGTTACTATAACATCACATATTCCAATACAATATGAGTCTACATTGTAATAAATGCACACTTGCATGACAGCACACATATGTTATTACCTACTATAAAGGTAATAACATAGACTAGTAACATGTGCATGTTACTACTCTATGTTACTCCCCACTATGAGCAGCCTTACGTCTATTTCTACCTTGTAGGCAATTGAATATACTTTAACTACTAAATCACTCCACAGTTCATTTATCCCTATTTAATTCAAGGATTATGTTGTTCCTTTTTGTTTGGTCACACTAGTTTATGTGTAGTAGTAGCTTTGTGAACACTATATATACTGCCACAACCTTGCCTTCCATTTCCATGGGTTCTGCACATATCCATGGTGTTACAACTAGCACTAGTCTACTACAAAAGCTCATACTGATAATAAGTGGCACAACTCTCTCTCTCTCTCTCTCTCTCTCTCTCTCTCTCTCTCTCTCTCTCTCTCTCTCTCTCTCTCTCTCTCTCTCTCTCTCTCTCTCTCTTAGGCTATCTTAATGTTGGGGAGGTTTCATGTCCACCATTCTTGCCTAGGAAACAAGAGAGCCTTCTAGGGAGAAGGGATACCAAGCAAGTCAGTGTCTAAAATTGCATTTATGTACGCATGCATGAACTCATGAGCCGACCATAACAAATGGTATGGCTACTGGATTTGACCAAAATGCTCTGTTGATCCGGTGTGGCTACTTGATTTGACCAAAATGCTTGATCGGGTGTGATGATTTTCCAAAGAAGTGGAGTAACATCTTGCTTTTTCTTTGAGTAATAATTTACTTGGTCAGTTGGATTATCTGTTTTGTCAGATAATTTGCACAGGAGTTCAATGCCGACAGATGGATTAATTTCCTACAGCACAACAATTCCAAGCTAAGTCTTGCCACCGGTCAACATTATGACAGTGCAACAAAACAATCAAGAAATGAATTTATTCTCATTATGCATACTAAGTTCTCAATACTTTGATGATAGGTACTAGTATTAACTATCTTATTTGAGATTAGCCAGGGAAATAACACAGGACAGTAGGAAGAAGGCCAGCAGGCTAGCCATGCTCTGTTCTTCTGTTACAAAGTTGATCATTAGCAATTGTAGGGTGCTGCAATTAGAACTTCTAGCGCTTAACATTTTGTACTAGGTGCAGGAGAATTTAAAAATCCACTCAACCCAGGCTAATTTATGCATAGTGGTAAAGGAAAGTTGATGACCGTTATAGAATAGTTCTCCTCTCACTTTCACGCCACCAGAACCCACTGCCTGTTCCACATCGAGAATGGTGCTTTCCTCCAGGCCACCCACTTCCTCACTCTTGGTGTTGGCGAGTTCTCGCAGCCGGCTACCTGGGGAGTCCACTCCGAGGATTCCAAGGCCGCCAAGCAAAGCAATTAAATCCCCTCGAAATTTCCAAGGTAAGATCCACCAGTCCATACCGAAACGCCTCAAATTTTGTGATTATCGAAAAAAAGAGTGTGTTGGAACCTTGTGAAACGCCTCAAATACCTCAAATTGAGTGGAATTTTGTATGTACTGTTTTTCTTAACATAGCTGGTTTTTTATATCCATGTACCTAATCCACCTTTGGCGCCGCTGGGTGCCCTCCTTTCCCCCTGATTTTTCATTGACATTGCCCCAGTTACAAGCGTGAGCTGCAGCCGAGAAGCGGGTAGAGAACATTAGGATGTCTGCTTGCTGATCCTGGATGATCTTTAATTATGAGCTGTTGGTTGCTCTACCATCACAAGGACAAGTACAGATGCATACCCTTACAAAAACATGCACTCACCCCTACGAAGGTATGCAAACACACCTTATCCCTATGAGCACACCTTCGAGAGCCTGAGCCAACATATCTTGAGGTTGAGAAAGTCACCATAGGATCACCTATCAATGAAAGCATATCGCTGGTGAAATCAATAAATTCAGATAAGTGCGACCTCCCATTCTAAGTCTAGGACTTAAATCTGGGTGGGTTGGTTCCGCCACAATGAACCTAACCAATTGAGTTACACTCAGTTCACTACTCTGTTCTATTTGTTGTTATTGTTCATGCCTTATAACTTAAGTTTTGCTGATTGTTTTTGTGGCTGCTCGTCCGGTGGTTCTCTCGACAAGTTTCCAATTCTGAGATTATGCCCATATACCAATATAGTTGGATCATGTTTCTGTAACTTAGCAAAGCTATCAATAGCGTTAACAACTTTTGGAATGTTAAGGTAGAGAACACTAACAAATGAGCTGAGCAGTGACTACTCATGTTCCAGGAATTTACAACACCGTTTTTTAATAAAAGACATGGGAGTGTCTGACCTTAAATTAATAAGGCCAACCAGGTAATTTACAGCACCGTCAGGATGATCAATATCAAGATCCATATTATCCGTGGATCAATATATCATTGCTATGGAGGATGGTTCTAGACGTGTATATTACCATATGGGTTCTTTGATGTTACTAATGCATTTAGCTCTCCACGTACACCACTTGTTTAACCAACTGATCATGTTCCCAAAGTAGTTGTTTACATCAGGGAAACTACACAATTTGCAACTAGTTGCGCCTGTATCCCTCCACATTAGACTAACTTAGATAGTTAGATATGGATTGGAAAGATTGCCTTGAAGTAAGCAGATCTGTCTTCATACTTGATTACTATAATATCTTCCTTTTACCTGAATTAAATGGAATAATGCTTTTTTGAAGTTGAAGGTCTGCATCATTGATGTGTCCTGTAAATCTTGCAAATTAGAATATTCTTTTATGTGATGTGGATTTGTTAGTAGCCCTTTGTTGGCATCCTATCTGTGTAGTGGTAGAATATTGCACTTAAAAAACATTCCGTTGTGTGATGTACCAATATTAATGCGGTAGAGAATGCAATCAAGCTTTATGTGAGAAATAATAAAAGAGTTGACTACGTTTACACTATGTCTATGTTAGGAACCTGCCGAGGACAGTCACAGCGGGAGACATAGGAGGCAGAGAAGGCGTTGGTGGACCAGGCCGAAAGTGGCGCGGATACTGTGATGTAGCCCAGGAGGTCGAAATGGGACTGTGTGTCGTTTTGGAAGTTTTTTTTTATCTGTCCGTTTTGGAAGTTTGCAGGCTAGACTGGAGAACGCTGCGGGTAAACAGGAGGGAAGGACTCTTGTATTACTCTCTGTTTTTATTTACTTTATGTTTAGTAAAGTCAAACTTTGTTAACTTTAAGCAAATATTTAAGAAAAAATTTCAATATCTATAATGTAAAATCTATAATATTGTAATCTACTTTATATTTTCATGTTATATGCATTTGGTATTATGAATGTTGATATTTTTCCTACATTCTTAGTCAAACTTTGTCAAGTTTGACTTTGACTAAACCAGAACTCAAAGTAAAAAAACGGAGGGAGTAGAAAAAAGGGCTCTTGCTCGCGGCATCCAAGATAACAACGAACCCGATCTCACCACTCATCCTTCCTTCCCGCTTGCTTCTCATCCTCATCCCTCTCGACTCCTGCTTGCAATTTGTGTGGCTTGTAATTGATACTTGATGCTATGGTAGTATAGTCAATTAGGAATATAACATTTGGTGTCGCGGGTTTGATCCGCAGAAGCAAAGAGAGAGGGGGGAGGGAGGGAGAGAGAGAGCTCACAACTAAGCCCCTCTAAAACTAGACGGTCATCAGATTCCGCACAAAACACTCCGGGGCACCCAAGCTAGGTATGGAAGGCCTCATGATGGAGGTGACGAGAGAGAAGGAGATGACCATGTGGAGGCTCTCAAGGAGAAGAGATGGCGGGCGCATGTAAACCTTAGGTCGACTAGACCTTAGGGCGCTCAGGGGGTCAATCGAGTTTCTCGGGGAGCGAGTTGACCACATGGACAAGCACATGGCTACTACGATCGCGAGGTCTGGCCATGGAGCAGTAGATCTACTCACCACTACTGTGGTCGCTCGGGCTGCTCATGGGGTCAGTCGCCACTACTCTCAGCACCGCCATCACTTCATTAGCTGGCGAGGCCCGATGCCATCTATTCGTGGGTTGGAAGCGTGCAGCCTACAACATATGTGAGGTGGACCGAATAGTTAAACCATGCAAGATCGAGGTTATAACGCGAGACTTTACTCTCTACCATAGGATGCATGATGAACGTCCATAATAGTTTGGGGACTTCCGGCTAGTTGTGGCAAAACTAGGCTGGCTACATTAGCCCCTGTTTGGATACGCAATTTTGACAGAACCAGTTTTCCCTAATGTAACATCCCAAGTTTGTAATAAAGTGTTAAGTTGTGTAATCATATCATGTCATGCATTAATCTTTGGATTAATAAGTTTTGAATTTAAACAAAAGAAGAAATAATAAAAAAGACTTAGAACTTGCTCTATTTTTAATTGTGGTTCAAAAGTTCCAAAAATTCAAAACAAAAATATGTGGGGCTTCTCTACAATATTAGAAGGCTCCATGAATTGTTGGGTAATTTATTGACTATTTTAAATACCCTAAAAAATGCAGGAAGTTGCTGTTAAAATAATTTATGTAAATATTTAAAAGTCCAGGGTTTTTTTCGCAAAATGTTTTCTTTTCTTCTTCTTCCTCGCGCCAGAAGGCAGAGCAGAGCGTCGCCGTGTTTGTTTCTTCGATTGCCACCTCTTGCCTGCCTCCTAGCTTGCGTGGATAAGACCACAGAGACGTCTGCATCGCTCTCTCCCTCTCCATCCACCTCACTTCCTTCCCCGTGCTCTTTGCTCTCCTCACGGTGAAACCCTAGCCGCACGGCCGCCGCCACGCCGTCGATTCTAGCCACCTCTAGACGAATTGAAGACGCCACTGGCTCCGCCTCGACTTCCTCTCTCTCCCCAGCAAGTGGCGCGTGCCGGGATGGCCTAAATCCGGCGAATCGTGCCGTCTTCCTCAAGTCCGGCCGCCGCGTGTTGATCAAGCTCTCGTCGCCGTCTGGCCTTCTCCGACCTTGCCGTTCATCCCAGCGTGCTCAGGGTGAGCTTGCGCATCTTCTGGTGCCTTTGGTTCATTTTATTGTGCCCCGTAGCGCCGACGCGCCGTTGCTCGTCGCCGGCCGTGGCTCCGCGCGTGCCCGCTCGCCCTCCTCCGGCGAGCCTCGCCGGAGCAGAGCCGCCATGGTGCTCCTGTGTCTTTGACATGTGGGCCCCGGTTGTCAGCCGTTTATTCTTTTCCTAAATGATTTCTTAAATTGTTAAATCTCTGACAGTGGGACCCATGCAATTAAAAGAATTACAGAAAATAATAAAATCTTGTAAATTCAATATCTTTTGATCTGTTTATCAGAAAAATATGAATAATATATCAAAATGTTCAGAAAAATAAATGCTAATCATTTATGTCAAAATACAAACATATTTGAACACTTCAATTTGGTAAATATTTGGAAATAACCTAAATGCATTTTCTCTAATTATGGAGTCAAATTAAATAAATGCTCATAATTGCAATTTGAATTCAAATAACTTCTCAAACATGATTTAGAGCTCCATGTAAATGCATTAAATTGACCATGCATACATATTGTGCATTGCATAAATGCCATGTATTGATTGTTGCTCTTTTCCGGTTTTTGTTCTTCTCGGTAGATCGTGGTTCGGAAGTTGACCCCTCTTTATTCGAAGAACAAGATCCGACCCCCGACGAACAAGGCAAGCATAACCCCTTATCTGCCCATATATGATTTCGAAGTATTTCCTTCTTGTATTTGCATACGATTCCAATGTAATTTGGTCATCAGGTAGAGTTCTCCTATCTATTGCATTGCCTAAATATCCTGATCCACTGTTCCTAGCAGCCCTAGGGTTCTCTTGTGTGCAACGCCAAAGCCTCATATCTGCTATGCTTAGTCGTCGCTATTGTTATCTTTGCTTCACTCGGTTGGTGAATCAGAGTTGCGAATGACTTTAATATGTCGAAATACCGTGGAAAGGAGGTGAGCATGTAAAATAACTAAAAGGCAATGGATGAGAGGCCACATGGGTTTGTGGTGGGTTGTCTCGTTCACGCCGCCCTAGGACCCGAGTTCTCTTCTATGAACCAAGACTGAGCGTACAACCACGCGTGGGCCTAGCACCCTGCTCGACTAACTAACTTGGTTGGTTGTACCCATGGGACACGTAGTTTGGTTTTCCATTCGCGTGTGGGTCAAAAACGTTTGAGAAAGGATAGGGCCTGGCAGGGATCCAGTGATGGACGAACACGGATCTTGATTCCTGTGACAGGGTAACGGGGACCGTCATGAGGTGGCCATCTCGCGTAATGGCGGCAGCTCCCTGTTATGGATAACCCATGGGATATAATCAACTAAGGTAAAGGTCGTGGTCAACCACCCTCTGCCGGCACTCCTTGGAGAGTGCTTATGTTCTGGCGTTAAGAGTCGGTTGGTACGTGTGGTAAACATTGTACACCCCTGCAAGGTTAAATCTTTTCGAAAAGCCGTGTCCACGGTTATGGACAACTTGGCGACGTATTCTGAGATCATAAAGAACCGGAACGTGATCGTAAAATTTGTTGACAAGGAATGAAGGATACTTCCTCGAGGTTGTTGAGAGGGTGATCCTAGTTGATAGATGTTGATGAGCTGGTGGTTACAACATGGTTACAATAGTTGGAAAGGCTCTCTTATCCCCTTTTAAAAAGTCTACTGTTGATATGAGATTCTTCCTTCCTCCATTTGGAACTAAAGATGGCTTTATGCAAATGAACCTTCATACATACTCTCTGATTAGGCAGATATATAATAGGTTAATTAAGCCTTGTTGAGTACCTTCGGTACTCATGTTTGCTTAATTTGGTTCAGGTGAAGACCCTCACTCCGACAGTGGTTTCTACGTTGACGTCGACGAGTAGTTTGGGGTTCCCAGGTAGCAGCCTGGAACGTGTAGGTTGGGTTTGGCTACGTTGCTTACTTTTGGCCTCTTAGGCCTTTTGTAGACTTGTTGTATAGCAACACATTTGCTTTCGTTGTTTATTGTAATGTTGGGTCATGTGACCTCTGCTTGTAATATTATCAAGTACTGTAATCCAGGTTATGTAATATTACTTTGTTTCGTAGAGTCTGTGATGTGCTAGTTGTTCCGCAGTCTTGATCTCTTTATTATACTTTGATAGTTGTGCCTGTGTTATGGCATCAATCGAAGTGTTGTGTTGCCGATGATCCATTCCGAGCAACGCCTGCCAGAGGTTCTGGCCTGGGAGAGGTGTGCCCAGTAACCTTCGGTTGTGTCACATGACCAGTGACACACATCATCTTTGTATAGTACCCGGGTCGGGGCGCTACAAGTTTTTGGTATCAGAGCCGACCCTTGCGGTAACTCGGGCGTGTGCGGGTCAGTGGCGCGGACATGTGGGACATGTGCCCGCACTGGGCGCACAGACGGGTGCCAAGAGGGGAAGTTCCTGGACTGGGGGTTGACCGACGAGGGCGTCGGTCTTCTAAGGGGGGAAGGATGTGAGATCCTGGCTCAGGGCTTAATAGGATTGATAGAATACTCATATCAACAAGTTGCAACTTCTTTTCCGGAAACTCATTTGGAAAGAACTCCGAGGTTAAGCATGCTTGGCCCGGAGCACTCCAAGGATGGGTGACCGACCGAGAACTGGTTTTCGGGTGCGCACGAGTGAGGACAAAGTGCGCAGAAAAGACCAGTGTTGATCTGTGGGGCCAGTCTAAAGATCCTAAAGAGCTGCCAGGGGTGACAGGCCCAGCCCAGGGGTGGGCCGGGGTGTTACACCTAATCTAGGATAACCGTCTAACAAACTAAAATCATGCTTGGGTGCAACAACTAAAACACGGATAAACAAAGGACAGCGCTAGGCGTCCCTCGGGGGATCTGGGGGAAAAATCCCCCGGGTCCCCTGCATGACACGTGTCCTTCTCGCTGACCCCAAATCCCACCAAATCGCGACTGAAGCAAAAACGGTTCGAACGTAATAAGAAGTTTGTGCTATTGCAGCAAAAATCCTATTTCAACCAAAAATCCCCCACAAATGTTTCATTGAAGCAAAAACGGTTCACGCGTAATAAGAATTTTGTGCTATTGTAGCAAAATGTCCAGTTTTCACCAAAAATCTCGTAAATGTTTCTACGAAGCAAAAACGGGTTGTTTGTAACAATAATTTTGTACTATTGTAGCAAAAGTCCAATTTTCTCTCAAATCTCACAAAATTCTTTTGCAGAGCAAAAGTTTCATTCGTAGCAAATTTTTTGTGTTGCTCGTAGCAAATGATTCGATGGAGAAAAAAGTTATATTTGTAGCATCACCAGCTCACACTATCCTAGATGCTTTTAGGGAGAAAACCGCGCCGCGTCAGTAACATCGCGCCCGCACCTGGTAGCATCGTCGGTTGCAATGACACGTGTCATCGGTAGCAACGTCGTCCACACCTGGTAGCATCGCCGACTCGTCGGTAGCAATGACATGCGCCGTCGGTAGCATCACCGGCTCGTCGGTAGCAACGCTGCGAGACGTTGGTAGCGTCCGCTCGTTGCATTACCGGATACCGTCGGTAGCATCTTCAGTTCGAGAGTAGCAAATTTTTGTGCTATTGTAGCAAAACTACGCAATTTTTGTGCTATTGTAGCAAAACTGACTTCGTAAAAAACTTCGCCGTAGACTCTCGTCGGAGACATTGTAGCCAAAAATTTGTACTGTTGTAGCAAAACTATAACGGTTGTAGCAAAAATAATTTATGCTATTGTAACAAATCGACTTTGCTAACAACATCACCGGACACTTTCAGACGAGATCTCATAGCAAAATATTTATATTATTGTAGCAAAAAGTTTATATTATTGTAGCAAAACAATAAGAATTTTGTAGCAACAATTTCATTCCGCTGTAAAAAGACGAAGACGACGGCCGAGTCGTGCACGATGGTCGCGGCAGCATGGTCCTGCATGGAGAAGATGTTGCAGGAGCACCAGCGCACCTTGGCGCTGAGCGCGGTCAGGGTCTCGATGAGGACGGCCGTCTGGATGGTCTCCGTGCGGCACGCCATGAGCCCCGCCCTCTCGTCCTCCGTGAGCTCCAGGCGGCCGAAGTCCGCTTACAGCGCGGTTGGACGAGGTCTTCTCGACGGAGAGCGCCATGGGAAATGGCGGCGGCGGCACCGGCGCGGGACCTCGCAGCGAGGCCTCGTCCAGGGCGGCGGGGGGGGGGGGGGGGACCTCAGCCATGGCGGCGGCGGGGCGGGCCTCGGCCATGGCGGCGTCAACGCGGGACCTCGCAGCGGGGCCTCGTCCAGGGCGGCGGCGGGGCGGGCCTCAGCCATGGCAGCCATGGCAGCGGCGGGGTGGGCCTCGGCCATGGCGGTGGCGCGCGCAGGAGGTCGGGGATGGATGAGCAGGTGCCAGGGCGGGAGGTCGAGGATGGGCGGCGCCGGCGGCCGGCGACGGGAGGGGAGGAGAGCAGCAGGTGGGGGCGGCGGTGGTGAGCGATGAGAGAGAATTTGGGGAAAAAGCTGGAAGAAACGAGGGAGGAGACAAGGTAGGTCCACGGACGCGTGTCAAGCATCTGAGGCGGAGGATGGAAGCGAGCGATCCCCCGGGGGACTACCACCCTTTCCCATAAACAAAACTGAGTTTCCACAGACCCAGGAAAACGGGTGTTGGAAAAAACTACTATTACTCGTTTTTGGGAAAACACGATTAGTCAAAACAAGAGCAGGGTCTTGGACGGTGACGCAGCGGCGGCCTGCTCATCTAATTCTGCCACCTTCCTGGATGCTACCGTCGGAGACCACATCGCCTCCTCATATAGGCCCGTCGAGATTTAAGTCCTGACTCCCGAGCACAATTGAATCCTAGACGACCCTGGCACCTGCCCGCCGGAGCACGCCCCGTGGCGCGAGCAGGCTTGGCCCGTCGCTGGGAGCTGGTACAGACTTCCCTCCGGGTCCAAGCCATGGGAGTTAATTGCACCCGCACTCACACAACTCGTCGGTCGTGTGCACTTAAGTCACACAACTGGAGAACTGAATTTTTTGGTCACACAACTCGTCATCTCGTGCACGCTGGTCACAAACCCCACCTGTCAGTCCGTTTTCCGTTGGACGATGTCACGCACGTGCCACGTGAGGGCTGACGTGGACACATAATTTTTCAGAAAACCCCCTGTATCATCGATTCCTGATGCGGCCGGCGTTTCTCCCGTTGAATACATGTGGGAATAATTAAAGATGGATACATGATGCGATTTGCATACATGCGTGATAGATGGGATGAACAGCAGCTCAATAATCAATTGGATTGAAAATCTAATCTATGAATGATCAGACCTGCAGTTAATTGATGAGCCGCTGGTCTGCGTCCCCCCCGGCAACCTGACCGAGGTTGTCATGCCCGTCGCCCTCCGTGCGGCGTTCCGGACGGCGCTCGGCGTCGTCTCCTCGCGCGAGGAAAGCGGTCCTGCTGACGCATGCGCACTTGGAGAACGGCGATTGGAACACTAGCGGTGACTGCGTCAGCACGCGCCCGTACCGGCGCGGTGACCGCGTCCTGGCGGCCCAAAGATGTGGCTCCGAGCAACTCGCCCCGACGGGCGGCGCGACAACGTTGCCTCCCCGCAGCGGCAGCGAGCAGGGTTCGATTCGTGCGGAGGTGTACTGTCCCCTGGCTACTATGATCGGTAGCGTGAGACACACAACCACGGATGACCTTCGTGAGGAAGAAGAATAGAAGAAGGAAGGAAGGAGGAGGAAAGATTCGGAGTTTTCCTCTTCTCAGTTCAGTCATAACCCGATCCGGATACAACGGAGGCTTAAGACCTTAAGTACCTCCGCACGCACACGACTTGGCACGCAGGCCACACACACCCTGGCACACGGGCCCACACGTCATCCACACATTATCACCCTTGCGTCAGGTGACACTGGTCCACGCCTAAGGCACCGCATCCTGCGTGACATTGCCTCCCGGAGAAAAGCTTGCTTGCCCCTAAGCAAGAACAGCCGGAAAGCGCACCACCAGCACATCCCAGTCCTCCCAAGTGGCAACATCTTCTGGTAACTGAGTCCACTTCACACACACCTGAGTGATGGCTGCATTTCCCTTCTTCACCATTCTGCGCTCCAGTATACGTTCAGGACTGGTGTTAATGCCATCCAAGGCAGGTACAGTAGACAGGTCAGAGAAAACTGGAGTAAAGTCCTGTCTGAATTCTTTCAGCTGAGAAATGTGAAACACTGGATGCACCAGGCTACCAGCCGGCAGTTGGAGCTTGTAGGCGACCTTCCCAATGCGTTCAAGTACCTTATACGGACCAAAGTACTTGTATGCCAGTTTTGGATACGGCCGACTCACCACAGATTGCTGAATGTATGGTTGAAGCTTTAACAACACCTTATCTCCGACCTGGAATTCTTTCTCCGTGCGGTGTTTGTCGGCCTTTAGCTTCATACGATTTTGCGCCACTTCCAGGTGCTTCTTCAACATGTCAATCTGAGCGGAGCGCTCTGTTAGTATGTCTGTAACAGGTGATGCCTCTTCTGCCGCAATGTCAGGCATTGCTCCATAGTTTGGTTCATGGCCATATAGAGCTTTGAAAGGAGTACAGTTCAAGGCTGTGTGAAACGTGGAGTTATACCAGAACTCGGCTAATGGCAGCCATCTTTTCCAATGTTTGGGGTTGTCTTGGATACTGCACCGCAAGAACATCTCCAGACTTTGATTAACTCGTTCGCTTTGGCCGTCTGTTTGGGGGTGGTATGCCGTGGTGAACTTCAATTTGGTGCCCAATTTTTCAAAAAGCAGTTTCCAGAAAAGACTGGTAAAGATTTTGTCATGGTCCGAGACAATGGACTTTGGCATGCCATGAAGCTTGACAACATTGTCGACGAACACTCGCCCCATTTGAAGTGCTGTATATGGGTGGCGTAGTGGAATGAAATGCGCGTACTTGGTGAAGCGATCCACAACTACCAGAATGGTATTTGCTCCATCAGACACATGCAAACCTTCTATAAAGTCCATAGTGATGTCCTGCCAAGCTCCAGCCGGAATTTTTAGTGGTTGCAATAGGCCTTGGGGATGCTGGTTCATGTGTTTAGCATGCTGGCAAATATCACACTGTTGGACAAATTCAGTTACTGCTGTTTTCATACCAGACCAAGCAAACAGTCGTTTGAGGCGCTGATAAGTTGCCTGGATGCCGGAATGACCTCCAATTGCGCTGGCATGAAATGCAGAGATTAACTTGGTTTGTAATGCAGAATTAGCTCCCAGCCAAATACGTCCGCGATATCGAATGAGTCCTTGCTGTAATTCATATCCATGTGCATCTGGGCTAGTCAAAGCCAGTTCTGCAAGCCGACATTGGGCTTCATCATCTGTCACATAAGAGTTGACAACTTCTTGCAACCAAGCTGGTTGAGCTACAGAGCATGCTTGAATAGCCATCAGATGTCCAATCCGAGACAAAGAGTCAGCAGCGACATTTTCCACTCCATTGCGGTAAACTATCTTGAACTGCAACCCCATCAGTCTAGCCATTGCTTTGCGTTGTAAAGGAGATTGAAGTTGTTGCTCATCTAAGAAACAAAGACTATGGTGACCAGTTTTGATTATGAACTCCCCTCGTTGCAGATATGGCCTCCATCTTTCCACTGCCATGAGTAAGGCAAGAAATTCTTTCTCGTAGATGGATAACTGTCGGTGCTTGACACTTAGAGCTTTGCTGAGGTATGCTAGAGGATGGTTGTCTTGCATCAGAACTGCACCGATCCCTAGATCACTGGCATCTGTCTCCACCACAAATTGCTTTTGAAAATCTGGAAGTTGCGGCACTGGTGTGGATACCATAGCATCTTTTAGTGCTTGGAAAGCCACTGTTGCTTCTTCTGTCCATTGGAAACATTTTTTTTGAGCAGGTTAGTGAGGGGTTTTGCGATAATCCCATAGTTCTTGCAGAACTTTCTGTAGTACCCAGTGAAACCAAGGATTGCTCGTAACTCTGTCAGTGTTGTTGGAACTGGCCAGTTGCGAATTGCTTCTGTTTTCCTTGGATCCGTAGCAACTCCATCTGCAGAAATAATGTGCCCGAGATACTCAAGAGAACTGCAAGCAAAGGAACACTTGCTGGCTTTCACATATAACTGATGTAACCGCAGCAACTTCATAACTTCTGTTAAGTGGGCAACATGTTCACTGACAGAGGAACTGTAGACCAGAATGTCATCCATGAACACCAAAACATACTTTCTGAGACAGGAGCTAAGCACTGAATTCATGACGCACTGAAATGTGACCGGTGCATTGCACAACCCGAACGGCATCACACGAAAATGATAATGACCTTGATGGGTTTTGAATGCAGTTTTGCGTTCATCTGCTGGCAACATTCTGATCTGGTGATACCCTGCTCGGAGATCCAATTTGGAAAAAAAATTTAGCCCCAGCTAGCTCGTCAAGTAATTCATCTATCACTGGCATCGGAAAAGTGTTTTTGACAGTTAGTTCATTCAACTTTCTATAATCCACGCAAAACCTCCATGACCCATCTTTCTTCTGGACTAATAAGACAGGAGATGCATAGGGGGACATGCTGGGCACAATAATTCCAGCGTCTAACATTTGTTTAACTTGATGTTCGATCTCATTCTTGTGAGCAGGGGAATAACGATAGGGTCTGACATTGAATGACACTGCATCAGGTTTTAATGCTATTGCATGATCGTATTGCCTTTCAGAAGGTAAAGCTTCAGGAGTCGCAAAAACATCAGCAAATTGTTGCAGAACGTGTTGCACTTCAGGTGGAACGTTGTCCATTGATGCATTGTCAGTTTGTTGAGCATCTGGTTTCACAATGGCCATAGCCCAAACTTCATTTCCTTTGCACCATTTGATCAGCTGCTCAATGGGTAACTCTTTGAGTGTATTGGTTGCTGGTGCCTGCACACCTCTGAGTTGTATCATTTCATTGTTGCGTTTGAACGCCAAGCAGTGGTTTGCCCAATCTGTCACCATGGGGCTGTGCTTTTTTAGCCAATCCATACCGAGGATTGCATCATATGCTCCTAACTCGAGTACCTTCATGTCTGTGGTGAAAGTATGCCCTTGACACCACCATGAAAGAGCAGGAACCATCTGGGAACACTGCATAGTATCTCCATTGGCAATTTTCACAGAGACTGCCGATGTATCTGTTGTGGTGCATTTAATTCGGTTGATCATAGCAGAGTTGATGAAACTAGTGGTACTGCCTGAGTCCACTAGTATGAGCAACACTTGATTACCAATCATGGCACAGAGACGAATTGTTTCAGAACCTTCAGTTCCATCCAAAGCATGACAAGATAGACTTAGTTGCTCTGCCTCTGCAATATCTTGCATCTCTATCATATTGAGCACTTCGTCAGATAATATTTCAGCAGACGCCTCCACTTGCATGGCATGAGGTTCAGCACCTGTCTTCTTGGCACATTGATGTGTGGGATCGTATTTTTCTCCACATTTGAAACAGAGGCCATTTGCTCTGCGATAATCACGCAGCTGTCTGTCCTTCCAGTGATCTCCCGTACCAAATTTCATAGGAGCACGACCAGTATCAATTTTGGGTGCAGGTGCTTCATGTCTTCCCGCCACTGGTGCCTTATTCTGACCTAACCAGTGTCTAGCTTCCTCCCACACTTCTTGCTATACTCGAGCCAACAGATAAGCCCGTTCTAGAGTTTCAGGTACTTGTGACTCCACTGCAGCGCGAATATCAGACTTGAGACCCCGGATGAAATGTGCCACAAACATGTGCTCATCATAATGGTGATTGAGCATGGTAGCTTTGTACACCAATTTTTGAAACTCCTTCTGATACTCATTGACAGTAGTGCGCTGTTTCAAGCTGAGAAGAGCTTTCATGACTTTTCTGTGATCATCCTGCCCGAACTGCTCCTCTAACGCCAAAATGAACTGAGGCCAAGTGGTCGCTACATGCTGTAATTTGTATGCCTGCCACCACATCGCTGCTTGCCCATCCAGATGCAATGTTCAAGTAGTGAACCACAATGCAGGATCTATTATATTATTAAAACAACAAACAATCAACGGTGAAGATTTATTACTTTAAACTTAGAAGATCTTTACGGTTCAGATCTATGGACTAGGCAATGAAGCGTATGTTGGCAGGACTCAGCTGATACCTAAACACACGATAATTAAAAGGAAGCGATTCGTTTCTCATGTAAAGCAACCGAGTCCGGCTCATACAGGTTAGGGCTGATTTGCAGATGACGTTCAAGAAGCGAAAGACGATGATGGAAGCCACCTTCGATCGAATCAGGACGGCAGGGAGATTCCTAACACCATACGCCGCGGTCTCATCCTCCAAACCCCTGCCTCTCCCCCTTCGCGTCTCCATCCGCTGCTGGTCTGTATGTCTTCCCTTCTCAAGAATTGCTTTTCAGATTTATTTCAATTGGATCCGTAAGGTTTGGTGCTGAAATTTCTGGCATAGGTTCTTTTGAGGTTCTGATTTTATTTCTTTTGTTTTCAGGAACAGCGTCAACCTTAGAATTGGACTAAGAAGTGCAGATTTGCATGGATGGAGCAAGGTGCCACTAGCGTAGGTATTTTTTCAGTACGTGAGAAACCTGTAGCCTAAGGAATAGTATAAACATCAGCTAATTCTCACGGTCGAGTTGGTTGGATTTAATTTCGAGTTCAGAAATCCATCTGGTGCGTTGTTCGTCACCTCGGGAATGCCTCAAACATGGATGCAGGGCACATCAATATCTACTCCAACTTATGCATGGCCATCGGTATTAGTTACATATAGGCGGAATCAACTACAAACTGAACTTGACCTCTGTCTTATTTTCATGTTTCATGCGTGTATGCAGGGAGAATAAATCCATGGGTGAGTGCTGGCGGTGGCTGCAGGACATGTACTAGCTAGATCCCTGACTAGCAGCAGTCCGGCTGCTCGAAGAAACGGAACTGTGGACCGGTGATGGTAGAGTTTTGGCAGAGAAAAGAAGATCACTACATGGACGACATCTCTGTACAGACATCTCACTCTCCCCCGATCCATTAATCCATAGGTATAACTCCTTAATTTCTATCGAGTATAGTCGTCGTATTGGCACTTAGACCGAATTCTAATGTGCGGATACACACACCCCTTGTTATTTTGATGACTCCAGTCTGATTTGGTCAAGCGACATGTATTGGCGGATGCCGGATTCCGCGTCTTTCTCACCTCTGATACGTTGGAACGACAACATCCGGCACCAGCGGAAGTAGTCAATGATATGATATCTGGTGAAGTTGTCGACGGTCCTCGAAATTGATCGACGCATTACGCTCCTCACGTCTTCAATCACCTTTGCAAGATGGAACCGGATGTTGGAGCCATGGTGACTAGATCTGAGCTTAGCAAGGAAAACGAGTTTGGTGCCGTTCTCAGCTGATGGGCTACATGGCTCCCCGGATGATCTCAATCTGTCAAGGACGAGTTCGACGCAGCAGCCTTCTCCTGACGGAATTGTATCTGATTGATTCCGAATTGCTCTCTCCCTTGAACGTCTCTGCCTTCCATGGACTGTCCGCGACGGCATCATCACGGCATCCTCGATGCTAAGATCGCGCAGCTTCCTCTACATTTTTTATTTTGTGTGAGCTCCATGTACAGTCTCGCTAATGTTGATCAACACTCCTTTTTTTGACAGATCAGGGCTCCAATGACTGGCTGAAACCGATCTGGCGGCAACGTCGGCGCATGGTGGAGAACCGGCCCATCTGATGCATATGCAGAGAGATATGCGCACATCTCCGATGATCCACAACGGCGGCGATCAAAGTTTCTACCAAATCGTGCAACCATCAGCTGCAGGATTTGCTGGGTCTCGGCTCTGCACCGACTCCTGTCTAGCCATTCTTAGGTAAAGATAGCGCTCTTCTATACTCAGTTAGATCAAAAATAAATTTCGCATAGCCATGCTTTGGTCATGATCTGTGCGTTCTTTGATTCAGATAGACTAGGAAGCACCTGATGGCCACTATCGATTCATTGATTCGCCGGCTGCCAGTCTGCACCCTGCACCATGGATTCATTGATTCACAGGCTGCGAGTCTGCACCCTACCGTTGTGTACAACATCAAAGATCATAATGCAATACAGAACTGATTCTAAACTACGACGCGGCCGGCCGCCGGCGATGTGGCAGGAGCCAGAGATGCATGCATGCCGGCGACGTCGCTGATGCCGGAGGGTTCCAATCGCTTAGATGGAGGACTCTAATACACGTCAAACTACGTATGCAAGAAATTAGCAGGAGAAAGCATCAGATTTTCATCTACGGTATTACGAGCAGCGCGAACTTCACTCTTTCTTATCGTGCTTGATCCTGGCCACCATCTATGGTGAAGTTGGAGTCCGGACTCCAATTATGGAGTCAGTCGGTCAGCAGTTTGAGTTAGTACGTGATTATTTGGAGTCGACATACATATATTCTACTTTGAGTCAAACGTTATTGTTTAGATAAAAGGCTTTTGGAGTAGGTTGCAGCCAACAAAGACTTGACCAGCTGCAGGAATTCTACGTGTAAGTTGATCGGTTGTTCGATTATATTCTGTTGTTTTACAATACGTCCACTAATGATGCCATTTGATTTCCTAACAAACAATTTTTTGCCTTGCTCGCAGATTTCTGAATGATCATAAAATTGCAGATACTTCGGCTAGCATCCTTAGCTCAGCATGTGTTTATATATTTCATCAGGTGTAAGATATATTTTTGGTAATGGGTTGCGGAATACATCACGATATAACTTCAGCCAAATATTTTTGGAGAATGTCAGGTGACTTATGCTTCTTGCCTTTTTTCTGTTTGCTCAAAACAATAGGTTAGTTGTTTTAAATCTTTAGTTAAGAAATTATACATATGTTTGTCGTCCGTAAATCCGGAGATCAGAGGGAGAAAATATTGAGACATGTAAAAATGCAAGAGCGCTATAGAAAAATTAGAAGAGCAATTATATACAAGCCAAAAGAATTGATCTGTATGCAACATTGACAGTGTGAGAAATAAGGATCGTCTCCATTTTTTTCAACAAAAAAAGACTTATCATCTATCAAATATAGGATCTGTAAGCTCAAAGATATAGCCATTTTGCTCTTTGAAAAAAACGAGTACCACGGTGGCGATGTCAACTGCTTCTAGCATTATGGACAAAAATAGTAATCAAAGTAAATAAGTGAGACCGATTTCCAAAGACAGTGTCGTAACAAAGCAGCCGTTATACCCTATGTCTGGGTGCCAGTTGCGATGCGACATCATGTAACGATTATTTTAATTATCAACCATTAGCTGGCAAGTAAAAACCTTGAACTTAGAAAGGGTACGACACTCCCACATTTTCTTGACATAAGCTGGATCATCGGGACTAGCATTTCAAGAATATATATATGAAAAGGTTGAACATGTTGTTTCCCCAATGGTTACGGCTATAAAATACAGAAAAAATGAGGGAGGTGTTACGGAAAGACGTTTGGGCATTTGAGAAGATCATGGGACAACCATTGAGTATTGTAAGATCTGAAGTGAGGAATTTGGAGGGGACAAGCATCAAGATGACAATGAGATATGACAGTTGACAATAAGTAGTTTTTACCGGTACTTGATGCTTTGATACAAAACCGAGAGAATTTTTCATAAGCTACAACCGTGACTTCTCTAGATTGATAATAGCCACACACTGTTAGTTAAATAAATTTTAACCAAATTAATACCCTAAAAAATATTTCATCCAGTTGGTAAATTTATGACCTCCACTGTAAAGATTAATATTTACACATGCATGAACTGACCAATAGGATTTAGAATCTACATATTGGGTGGTTATATGGTTTTAGCTTCTACCAAAGGCAGTATGACCAAGAAAATATACACTTAATATTAAGATTCAAAATGTTGCTAGCCGCGCAATTGCGCGGGTCACCCAGCTAGTTGATATTGAATATACGAAAATAGCCCATGATCTGATCCTTCCAAATTCGAGGCCACTCTCCATTGAAACGAGGAACAGACATTTTGGGCAGAGGAGTTCGACCTGACAAATCACCGTGAGGTGTGTTTGGTCTGCCGCCGCCCGCGCCGACCCCGCCGACCATGAGTCCATCGCCGGTCTATCGCCACCAGCGCCGCCCCCGCCGCCCAGAAATCCATCGCCAATCCCCGCCGCCGGTCTACCGCCGCTAGCACCACCACTCGACGAGCCGCCCGCCGTTGTCCCACGCCAATTTGGGGCGATCGGTTGCAGCGTGGCGTTGCTGCTGGCCTGAATCACCTCCGCATCCGGGTCAGGATCATCTTCTGCGCTTGTCGGAGAGTTGGGGATGCCGGGCCCGAACGAATCCAGCCGCTCGGTGAACTTGGTGATCGCGCGCCGTGGCGTCGTGGAGACGCGCGCTCTCTTGTACCGCCTCCGCCTGATTGTCGACCTGCGTGCGCATCTGTTGCTGCGCCGTGTCGATCCGTTCCACCGCTTCGTGGAGGAGATCGAGCGCGGAGTGGATCTTCGCCAGCTCTGCCTGCGCGAGCGCCGCCGTCTCAGACATCGCGGTGATGACCAGCTGAGTCTGGCCCGAAGGCTTGACGGGTGCCGTTGCGACGGAATCTGAAGGTCAGGAAACCGAAATCTGGATTTACAGAGATCCGATCGAGCTACGAAGCAACTGCGATCAGTTCCCTAACCGATCCCGGGATTTTACAGCTAGAAACCAGCAGATCGACCGTGCTTCGGAGTCGCTCGCCGAGAATCGATTGGCTCTGATACCAACTGGCTACTATGATCGGTAGCGTGAGACACACAACCACGGATGACCTTCGCGAGGAAGAAGAATAGAAGAAGGAAGGAAGGAGGAGGAAAGATTCAGAGTTTTCCTCTTCTCAGTTCAGTCATAACCCGATCCGGATACAACGGAGGGTTAAGTACCTCCGCACGCACACGACTTGGCACGCAGGCCACACACACCCTGGCACACGGGCCCACACGTCATCCACACATTATCACCCTTGCACTAGTAGGAGAATGCCATTATGTGGCGCACCAAAAAATGTTTCTGTGGCGCATGGTCGGTGCGCCACAGAATCCTCGCCACAAAAATATTATTTCTGTGGCGCACCGAACCATGCGCCACAGAAAGTAGACAATTCTGTGGCGCACCTCCAGAAATGCGCCACAAAAATATTTTCCATGCGCCACTGACGTGGGGATAAACCCCAGGTTGCCAAAGTCCACGACTCGACAAGAAAGCAGAAGAAGCAAGTCCGGCTGCCCGCCATCCGACTGGCCGCAAGCCCGGCTGCTCGACCCCGACTCCGGCTGCCCAACTCCGGCTGGCGGCCAGAGTCCGGCTGGAGCTCTCCGTCCGGCTGCTCCTCCAAGTCGTGGCTAGCAAGCCACCCCGTACACTGCTCCCGGACAAGACACCCGGCACTGCTGGTGAATAGCAAGAAGGAAGAAGACTGTTGATGAATAGAAGTGCTATGCAGTATAGTGCACTATGCAGCCGGGGCCCCCGCTTGTCCCCCGCTTGCCCCCTTGTCCCCTTGTCCCCTGGGCTCCATTTGATAAGGAGCACCACGGGAGGGCCAAGGAGGACATCCGAGGCCTCACTCTCTTCATCCACTCACTCACTCGATCCCCAAGCCCCACGGCCTCATCCTCCTCAAGCAAGCTAGCTAGCAGCTCACCACACACCACGTACTGGATAGTTTTCCCTCTCAAGCACACAAGCAAGCAGCTCTAGCTTTCTCTACCGAAAATCATGTACAGCTCAAGGAGCGAAGTGTAGCACCACATATACTCCACCATATATACAGATCAGTGCAGGACGTAGGGGTTTTACCTCTCGCGAGGGCCCTGAACCTGGGTATGTCGCCGTGTTTGCCGTGCTCGTCGCACAATCCCGCCGGAACGCCGTCGTCGCGCTGTAGCTACCCCTAAAATAAGCCACCTCGTGGCTTATGCCGAGGAGAAACCTCGTCAGCCACAGAAATAATTTTGATTATTTGCTGTATTTGACAATAATGTATCTGCGGCGCACGAGCCACGAAATTATTTACCGTGCGCCACTAAATTATTTGATGTATATATTATCGATTATTTGCTGTATTTGACAATAATACAGGTATATTATAGTATTTATACAGAAAATAATAGAAACCGTAATATATTTTGACACGGTATTAAAACAGACAGATAAATAAGTCATCACATCACTTAGAGCCCGAGATACATACATATATAGTACAAGCATATGCATTTAACATTGACATATGCATTGGGATAAGTCATAGTACAAGCATATGCATTTAACATTGGCATATGCATGAAAATAAAACATTAGTCTGAACCAAGTACAGTGGAAACATCAGTCTACATAGATAAGTGGACAAGTCAACATAAAACGTAGTACGGAAAGAAGTGGACAAGTCGCTCTATGGGTCGTCGTCCCTATTCAGCTGAGCCCAGAACATCGGATCTGCGGGGTCATCAGTGTCCTCGCTCCCCCACGGCTGACCCGAAAGAGTGCGGAACGGAGGTACGCCGTCCCACCTATTCACCTCGACCCAGTGCCTAGGGTCGCTGTGGTGATAAGCATCGGGGTTCGGCGGCCCGAACATCCGCATTAGTTGCTGCTCCGACTCCTGCCACTCCTGGTGCCGCTGCTGCTGCCGCTCCTCCGACGCCTGCTGCCGCTCCTGCTGCCGCTGCTCAGAGCCGGAATCCCAGTCCTTCTCCCATTCCTCCTCCTGCTGCTCCTCCTCCTCCGCCCAGATCCCAAGAGAAGTGATGTCGTCGTCAGTAGGACCGGCGCCGTGGGAAGGACTGGTGCCGTACGAAGGACCAGCACCGTCAAAAGGACTAGCGCCGAACTGCTGGTAGGACATCAAGTTTGGCTCGTTCTGCAGGAGATGCCTCACATACGGGTCGTCCTGGGGGCGTGCGTTGCGATGTGCGATCTGCGCCTCAGCCAACCAGTGCTCCTTGTCCTTGGCCATTTCCACCTGTCTGATCCCATCCGGTATGTACTCATTCACACGGTGGCGATCCGCTGGGTAGTTCAGATCCTTATCTTTCTTCTTATCACCGTACTCGTGTACGGCGAAATAATCATAGGCGCGCGCCGCCTCCTCCGCTGTATTAAACTGCCCAGCCCAGTGCTTCCTCTTGTTTATATGGATCTGACATCCATACACGTACCGACCAAGCTTCTTCCTATAGCACGCCCTCACACCCTTAAACCCGGCCATTCCGTGAAACTAAAACATATTAAAAAAAATTCATTAGAATCAAAAAACTATACAACTATATACTACAAACTACACAATGTGGAAATTACACAATATAAACCAATGAACAGAACTAAAATTATTTTTAGCAAAGTCATGCCAAAATTATATTCATGCATGTAGGGACATTGATCAAACATGCAAAATTATAACTAATACATCTTGATCCCATGAATAATTTGGTCCATTTTTATTTAACCCTAATACATCACGAATAATATCACTAATACATCTCCTCTCCCATGCATGAACCTCTCAAACTAACTTCGACCGGGTCCTGAGCCGCGGGGTGCTGAGCCGCGGACGCTGCGCATCCAAAGATAAGGAACCCTCACAGGGTCATAGCTCACGTGAGGAGGAACCCTCTGAAGAAACGACCATGTATTGTTGTACTGCCTATCCAACAAATACATGTAGCAACGGACGTGCTCGTCCTCCTCCCTGATACGGCGACGTACCACCTCCTCGGGGGCCGGCTCCCTCTGCACCGAGCGTGGCCCACGCGACTGCCACCAAAGACGATCCGGGTCGACGACGTCACCCGGATTCCTCACCAAGATACGCGTCCCGGAAGGTAGCACCTCCCAGTGCCAGCCCGGCGGAGTCCAGTCGCGGACATCGCCCCTCTGGTCCAACAGTGACATCGTCGCCGAGAACAATAAACTAAAAACACAATTTTTAAGTAGCAAGCAAATTTAAATAAGGAACCCTCACAACTAAGCTACACAACTATATACTACAAACTAGACAACTAAATTATCAATTATCAAATTATGAGGGAGTCTTCTTCATATGTCCTATTTTTAGCAAAGTCATGCCAAAATTCACGAAAAATTTCGGCATGACCTTTGCTAAAAAAGGGACATATGGAGTACCCGAATTTGCCGGAACGGAAGTTAATCGACGTTCCGGCAATCTCAAGGGCCTCTCGGGGTACCTGCAAGCATTTCACAAAAAATCCACATCTCCGGCCGGCATCTCCACGACACGATGGTCGGAGCACAAACAACCACGACACGATGGTCGTGGTAGCACAGATCAACACAAGCACACACAACTTCTCGATCGGGGTACCAATAGCTCACCAAAGGGCGTCTTCTTGAAATTGAAGCACACACAAGAACTTCTAGCACACACAAGAACCTCTGCACCTGTACAACCAAAAAAAAAAAGGATCATGAACTTGAAGCAGAAACAAGAAAACGATCCGAGTCATACAAGTCATATTACATAAAAAACTGCATAAAATTAAATGTTTCCCGATGTTTCCCGATTTTCCCGATCTTCCCGATTTTCCCGATGTTCCCGATGTTCCCGATTTTCCCGATGTTCCCGATGTTCCCGATTTTCCCGATGTTCCCGATGATCCCGATTTTCCCGATGTTCCCGATGTTCCCGATTTTCCCGATGTTCCCGATGTTCCCGATTTTCCCGATGTTCCCGATGATCCCGATTTTCCCGATGTTCCCGATGTTCCCGATTTTCCCTATGTTCCCGATGTTCCCGATTTTCCCGTTGTTCCCGATTTTCCCGATGTTCCCGATGTTCCCGATTTGTGTCCGGCATCTCCGGCCGGCAACATCCACATACACTGTCGGAACACAAGCTACATGGATGAACCAATGCAAAACTTGTCTTCATGGATGACCAATGCAAAACTTGTCTACATGTATTTCTTGACTGTTACATCTCTACAAAATATAAAATCTTGCAAATTCCAACTAAAAATGATCTTCATGAAAGTTAAAAAGTACCAACATTGGAGGCTTACAAAATTATCAAATCTTGATCCTATTTACAATGTACCTTCATGGATCTCTTGCACTATGTTATTACTTCATGATAAAGCTCAAAAATAATTATTTGAAAACTTCAAACACCTTAATTCAGGTCAGTTTTTAAGGTATGTTTAAACAGTGACCATATGTTTAAACACCTTAAACCTCAATTTTTTCATCTCCAATCTAACCTAACACTAACCTAGCAACTAACACTAACTTGGGTTTGGAATTTTAACAAACACCTAGCTAGCTAGAGGTAGGGGAAGGAGAGAGGGAGAGAGTGGCAGCGCACCTCGGGGAGGGAAGGGAGGCGCGGGTGGCGGACGGCGGTGGAGATGCTCTCGTGGGCGCGGATGGGCGGACGGCGGTGGAGGTGCTCGTCGTGGGCACCGGCATCGAGGTGCTGGGTCCGAGCGCGGCGTGGGTGGACGGGATCCGAGGTCGCGGCGCGTGGTGCGGCGGGTTGGGTGGTGCGGCCGGCGGCAGCGAGTGGGGGCGGTGGTGGTGCGGCGAGTCGGGGCGGGTTGGGCTGGGGCGGCCGGCGGCGGCGAGTGGGGGCGGTGGTGGTGCGCGGGCGCGTGGCCGGAGAAGAGAAAGGAAAGAGAGAAAGATAGGGGGCGGCCGGGCTCGGGGGCGTAAAACGGTTAAGTTAGTAAATTTTGTGGCGCACCGGTTGTGATGCGCCACAGAAATGTTATTTTCAGTGGCGCATCCAGAACCGTGCGCCACAGAATAAGCACCTCGAGGGGGGCCTACCACATTTCTGTGGCGCACTGGATATGATGCGCCACAGAAATGCTGCTTTCTGTGGCGCATCCAGTACAGTGCGCCACAGAAATGTCACCAGATATTTGTGGAGGTGGGACCCACCATATTTCTGTGGTGCATTCCAGCTTGCATGCGCCACAATATTCTGTGGCGCATATGGCAGGGTGCGCCACTAAAATGGTTTTGTGGCGCATGGCATGTATGGTGCGCCACAAAATGTCGTTCTATAGAAAGACACTTCCCTACTAGTGTTGCGTCAGGTGACGCTGGTCCACGCCTAAGGCACCACATCCTGCGTGACAGGAGGAGAGACAATTAGGCGGCTGGCGTTTGATTCCGACGGCGGTTACTCGATTCGGTCGCCGGCAAGGCAGGCGGGCATACTCTGGACGCTAGACACCGGCCGCAGCGGTTCCGTCTCCCCTGTCCCGTGGAAGCTGGGGACAGAGCGCCGCTGACGCTCGGCTCTTTGGCAGCAGGGCAGGGCGGCGGGGGGCTGGGCGCGTCGATCCGTGGGGCTCGCCGGCGAGGCTAGCCGCGAGGGCTGACGGAAGGAGCTGGCACGGCGTGGCGTTGTGGAGAGGAGGCAGCTGGGCCGATGGCTGCGGAGAACAACGGTGGCAGGGGCGGTGTTTTTGGGCAAAACGCCGGCCGGACCGCCGCCATCGGCCGGGGTCGCCTCCTCCATCGCCGGCACGGGTTGACCTCAAATCTTCGACGAACAGGATAAAATAAAACAAAGTTATCGATTTCAGAGGAATCGATGATACAGGGGGTTTTCTAAAAAAATCCGTGTCCACGTCAGCCCTCACGTGCCACGCGCCGTCGTCCAACGGAAACAGACTGACAGGTGTGGTTTGTGACCAGCGTGCACGAGATGACGAGTTGTGTGACCAAAAAATTCAGTTCTCCAGTTGTGTGACTTAAGTGCACACGACCAACGAGTTGTGTGACTGCGGGTGCAATTAACTCAAGCCATGGCCAGTCATCGGGAAGGAGAAGCTGGTGTTCGTGCAGCTCTTGGGCTCGTCCGGCAATGTCAAGCGGCTGCTTGTCGGTGTGAAAAGACAGCGCTCGCCTTCCACCGTGGCCAGGCGCGGTCCACGCGTACCGACTGGGTCATGCACGAGTACCGCATCGCCATGACTTGTAGAGCTGTGAATGGGCCTCGCCGCCGCCGCGCCCGGCGCAGCCAATGAGTTGTAGAGCCGCGAATGGGTCCTCTGCCGGGTCTCGCTGAAGAACAGAGTCGACCGCCGCGTCCATCGCTCACCGTGCAGCTGGTGCCTCCTCTGTACCTCTCCTTGTACGTACGGTTTTGGTACCATGATGCCGAGAATTCCAGCACCAGCTTGATTACGACTCCATCCATCCGAACAAATCTCCATTAAGCAGCTGCGACATTCGTATCAGCTGTAACTTGCAAGCATCTGAGCTAAGCTGTGTGGGGAACGAATGCCATGAGTGTGGCGGCCGTTATCGTCGACCACACTCCCGAGATTACCTTGCCCGTGTACAGCTGCTACAGGCGTCGGAGTGATCGGCGTCAAGAACCTTGCGAGCTCGCGGCGCACCGGCGCGGTGGATTGTCTATGGACGTGGTGTGAAGCTCAGAGAGTAAACCAAGGGGGTGGAACGCTGGAGAGGTCGAGGAAGAGGATATACCCCGTGAGCGCGGTAAGCCGAACATGGCACGATCTAAAACCAGTTTAAGGATTTCCTGACCCAAACGTGGTTTTTCACGTGCTTGTTCCTAACCGAATTATCAGTAGATCCAGCTTTCCAAAAAAAAACTACCGAAAACGCGTTTTGCTAAAACATGGGGCTAATCCTCTCTATCCAAACAACCACTTAGAGTTAGTTCATTCCAGGCAGTCAGCAACTCAGCCCCGTGTGTGTATGTGTATGTATATTTATACATCACCTTTGACTAAGGATGACTTCCAACGGGCCAACGCATCGAGTCTGTGCGCGTCCGTTCTTGTCAGTGCGAGCCAAAATCAAGGCCCAACGCGCCGACACAAACAGACAGCGGTTCGTTTTTCTGTCCGTCGCGACACATTCTCGGCCCAGATTTAGGCCGCGTTTGCGTCGGCCGCGGACGCCAGCGGACCACTCCTATGTCCTCCCCCTGTCCGCCCTGGCCCCGCGTGTCATAGGCAGCAACGACCACCTACCCCATTAACTGTGGACGGTGGAGCTCTTTAAATGGACGCCGGCCGGCCAAACCCTAGGGCACAAAGCCCTTCTATTTCCTCCAGCCACAACGGCCGCCACCTCCACTAGTAGATCGAAGCCGCGCCATGGATCCGTCACCGCCGCCACAACATCTCGTGGACCAGGTCGAGTGAGCGCGTATGAGCACGCGCGGCTGCTATCACGGTAGCTTTTCTCCCCGGATGGTGACCAGCCCGGCATGGGCCGACATGATTCCGCAGCCGCCGCGGCTGCAGCTGTCGGATCATGAGAGAAGGGCGGTAGAGGCCGCGTACTCCGACGCCATCGACCACGAGGAAGAAGTTTACGCCGCTGGTGTCGCGGGTGTTTGAGGCGGTGGATTGGAGGAGGGGATCCACGGCGTCCACGACTCCGAGGAAGCTGCGATGCGGGCGTCGCACATGCAACCGAACGCGTAGAGGGCGGCCGCGTTCATATCCGCCGTGCGTGCCTATGTCGACGCTGCACAGGAGGACGAGATGAAGCAAGCGCGCCGCGACGCCGAGTCCGCAAAGCACGCGGCGAGGCACAAACGGCACCGCGACGCCGAGGCGGCCGCCAAAGGAGCAGTCAGCTCCACTTGATGCCATATCCCCGCCGGTGGGGCCGTCTATGCGCGGCCAATTTTGTGAAGAAGCCGGCGCCGCTACGTATGTCATAGCTACGAAAAAAGCAAGGAGGAGGAACCAGCTAGTCCGCCGCTGGCCCCGGCCATGACGAAGGAGGAGCCAGCAAGTCCGTGGCCGAACGGACTTGCGACTTGAAGTTCCTCAAGGCCAGAGCCCTTCCTTGATCTTTCCCTTGCCTGCCATGAGCAACCAAACTCCAGTGGTCGGTTATTAATTTCTTTGCATTTTTAGTGTAGTTTTAGGTCTAAAAACGAGCCGGGATCTCCACCGCCCTCACCGGCCAGCTACACCGGAGGAGGAGGAGGACGAGATGCCGTCTTTTATTATGTATTTTCAGTTTCCAATATGTAGTCCTTATTATTAATAAAAAATGGTTGAAAAAAACAAGACAGGCGGACACAACGCGTCGGGCCGTTATGTGCACTGGCCAGAAAGGGACGGAGATGGCCGGACGGCTCTCCATTTGGCGATCCAAACGGACAAAAAAGCTAGTGTCAAAAAAAAAAAAAGGACAAAAAAGCGAACCAAACACGCGTCCGTTTGCGTTGGTCTGTCGGAGTCATTCTAAAGTTAACGTAGCAGGCTACTAGTACTAGGACTACAAAAACCTCCATCGATCCCATCAGGGGTGCAGACAGGAGGAGGAAGCTGATACAAGCTACTAACCGTGCAACACGACACACACCAGGAAAGACAGAGCAACCAAACTTGCGGCTGCATGGATCTAACAGTTTGCACTGTGCTCCTGCCTACCCAAACCAAGATCCAACGGCCATGCGTGGATCGCGTCCTCGTTCACACGGCCTCCATCTCCCTCCCGTGAGGCCGGCCAGCAGCGCCGCCGTACTCCACCGTATCGAGATCCGTCGTCGCGACCGACTCCGTGTCATCGGCCACCTTCTTGCTCCCGCCGAAGATGGAGTGGCGCGGCTGCTGGTGCGCCATGCCCTCCAAGCCGCTGCTAGTGCCGTATATGTCGCCGAAGTCGGATGAGCCGATGCTGGTGCGCTTGGCGGTGTATCCTCCGGCTCCCAGATCGAAGCTTGGCTTGGCCATGTCGAAGCTGAGGCTGCCCTGGGTGTTGAAGCTCTTCTTGGAGGAGGAGAACTGGCCGAACGAGTAGGAGTAGGCCATGGAGGGCGGACCGTAGAAGAGCGCGTTGGGGTCGACGACGACCTTCTGCCGGAAATCGTTCTTGCTGGCCGGAATCGGCGACAGGCAGATCTCCACGAGGTTCCGCGCCATGCCGCGGTTGTACGGGTTGGACTTCCCCTCGTACCGGTACCGGAAGTTCTCGTACGTGGTCTGATTGGTGCAGATGAGGTAGGAGTGGAACGCCGTGAGCCCGCCGACGAACCAGGACGTGACGAAGGTGTAGACGATGAGGAACCCCGACACCGGCGACTCCACAATGGCGCCGCCCAGGCTGTAGCCGTACTGCCGCGTGATGAGGATGAGGTTCACCCAGCAGAAGACGAACACGTAAAGACACAGGAACGTCGTTGACGAGATGAACATGAAGAAGAACCTGTAATTCCTCTGCATGGATTGGACACACAAGATCAAATGAATGCGTTGCGTGCGTGTCCCTCGGCCGGAATGGGAGCTAGCTACAAGGTAAGGTACCTTGCCGATGCACTGGCCTACCCAGGGGCAGTGGTGGTCAAAGCGGTCCACGCAGTTGTTGCATACGGAGCAGTGCGAGCAGCGCGGCGGCCGGTACAGCATGCACGTATGGCAGTACTTCACCTTCACCACCATGCCGTTCACGTACACGTCGCGCGTGGGCGGAAGTGCTCCCGACGACGGCGCTCTGGCCATCGGGGACGCCATGCTGTCCAGCTGGATGTCCTCGGGATCCGGCGGCTTCGTGTTCCGGGGGATGATCCCGGGATCTCGCCCCGACGTGAGCAGCAGCACTATAAGATCCTGCGTCCATTCCACAAAAGCGCATCGTCCATAATTAGTGATGGATCCATGCTTATTTTTTTTGCTCAAGGAATCCATGGAGGCACATCGTCATTAATTTGACTCACGAATGCGCCTACGGCCATGGCCGTGGTGGGAACGAAGGCCCCGAGCGGCTTCCCCATGAGCTCGGCGAGGCGGAACGAGACGAAGGCGACGAAGAGAGCGGTCGGCGTCATGATGAGGGACACGGAGAGCGCGATGGAGTTGGCGTCCGGGCCGAAGATGCACCGCCCGCCACAAAAGAATTTCTGTCATGTACATGACCCATCTAGCTTGACCCATTTGGAATTAATTCACGCCTGAATTCAATAATTAACTAACGAGCCTACATACGTTTCTTCCCCTCCATACTTGGTACAGGCGGTGGGTTGTGACGGCGCCGGCCGGGCTGGAGGCGTCGGAGACGTGGCTGCTGGAGAGAGGGCTCTTGAAAAACGTCCTCCATTCATCTCCGGTGCGCCGGTGATCGCCGCGCCGCGTAGTCACCTCGCCCGCATGGGCTCCCTCTTGCAAAAGGGCCAGAATTGGGGTGAGATGAGAGAAGGAGGAAGGTCAACAATGTGAAGCTTTTTTCTTCTTTCCTCACGAGACATTTTTTTTTGCGAAACACAGTACAACGCAAGCGCTCATATACACGCGCACACACTCACCCCTATGAACGCACGCACGCACACCCTACCCCTATGAGCACCTCCGAGAGACTGAGCCGGCGGGTCGAGTCTTGAGATTGACGAAGTCACCACGGGCGCCTCGCTGTCGACGGGAACGTCGCCTCCCACTGAAGAATATTCCGCCTTAAATGAGAAACACCAGCGTCAAACCTGGGGTTTGAACTCTGGTGGGCTGGGGGTACAACCACCCACCTAACCATCTTGCCACAGGCAAGTTCTCCTTTCCTCACGAGACATTCTGCTATCCATAGGAGGGAAGAGCTATAGCACATTGTGGTTGTTATTTAGGGTGCAACAAAAAGGAGAAATGAACATGGCTAAAAATAGAACAGAGAATAGATGTTTAGAAAGACAAAACAGAAAGATTCGTACTACCTTCTCCTCCTTGCGGTTTCCTCGATAATTTGATCCGCATCGCCTCCTCCAAGTTAACCATGCGTTCAGGGAGAAATGCCCCCCGCGGGAATGCTAGGTTCAAACACACAACCTTGGGTGTGAGAGGAGTGACAACTGGTTTTCATAAATTCCGATTTGGATAACCCTAAAATATATGGCCATCTTCTTGTTTGTCCTCATAAAGAGCTTCTATCAGAGATATGCGAGAAATGATGCCCTGTTGAGGGCTCGTGGTACGTGCTATATAGGTATTGGAAACGGTCTCCGAAGGCGTGCACACACAGAGATCGGATCGGTATACTACACTGTACTAGTTGAAATGCCCGTGCGTTGCCACGGGCTATTGTGTCGTTGCTTATATCGCACATGTAAATATAAATACACATAAATATTAAATAATCACATATTATATAATATAGATACTGAAATAATTACTTTGCATAATTATAAGTCACTTTTAAAGAAAGCAAACTATCGCTTATTAAGCAATATATACTCCATTTACATTTTTAGGTTCTTAGGCAACATCGAGAAGGTCCATTGATGACGATGTTGGCGTCATGGCCAGCATATCTCTCTTATACATACACGTAGTACGACAACTCTGCTCACCAAGAACTTCACTTATCTTACAACTCATAAAGCTACGCACATCATAGCTTGCTTATTCATATATATATAAATCATTACATAATTAAGCCCTAAACAAGCTTAAACTCTATATCCAGCATGTCATCTTCACGTAGCTCTGCATCGTGCATCCGAGACTGATGAACTTTCGCACCATATAACAGACCTTCTTCTAATTCAAAGATTTTTCTATCAAACTCGGACACAAAATTTTCAAGCTATAGTATCACAAACACAGAGACACCATTGCGGCCTACCCTCACATCATAAAAAAATTTGTAATCAAAATAATATGATAGAAAATTACGCACAGTCCCTTCTAGATTTGCATCACCTTCCTTCAGTCAGAACTGAACAACGTTTTCCGGAGGCAACAGATCGTCGATATTCTCCCTACAATGGCCAGGCATATCTAACCAGCGCTGCCAATCTTCCGCCATCTATTTTTGTAAATAAACACACCGGATATCCCACCCCAATGGAAGGCGCTCCTGAACAATACCTGATGGCATGTTCACATGAAACGAAAAATTAATGTAGACTGATAATAGATCAAAAAAAATTTATAGCCATGAACTGTGTAACCGTTCTAATTACTACTGTGACTCAGGTTTTCGAGTCCATGTACAATGAAAAGTCTACAGGAGCTCGGATGGGTGAATTGCGTGTGAACGACCAGCGGATGCCCATCGCGCGCGGGTTGTACGGCGCGGCGTCTGGCATCATGGAGGTGGACTACGAGCAGTGCGACGAATTACAAAGTTGTATTTTGAAGAATACCTGATTAGTCGTTGTAGTTCTTAGTAATGGCGGATGCTTCTGTCTCGTCGTAAGAAGTAGAGGTCGGACGTCAGGGGGATTTTTTATAGAGGTCTGAACATATCGATGTTTAAACTAAGAGGGGCCAATCTTCATTCGACTAAATTAACACCTAGCTTCAGTTTGCCTAGTGTAACGCGTTACACACTAATCTCGAACCTCTATGACATCTATCCATAAATACTTAAATTTATGAATTTACCAGATTGCATCTCTGATACAAAGAATGCGCTACAAGTTGCAAGCAACCATGTAAAAACCTGAAAACGCCTGTACCAAATTATCACCGAAAATTGTACATGGTCCATACCCAACGATTCTGCGCGAGTTCTATCTGTAACGATATGACTCAAGAAACCCCACGGCATTTCAGGCAATCGGGCGCTCTGCCCTAGCAAGAACAGCATATATCCTCGGACAAGGAGCCCACCGTCAAAGATTCCTAGACAACACGAGCCTCACAAAATCTTTGTCTAATGGAATCGCGAGAACAGTCGGAAATAATAGCAGCATAGCATCAAGAATCGCATCCCCCATCCTCACACAGCACACAGCGAAATCACGAGACGGAATTAACGCGGGCGGGGACAGAGGATCGATAACACGTGCCTGGAGGAGGATCTTGACGCGCTCGAGCGGCGCGACGACCGACTTGGCGACGCCCCTGGCGACCCCGGCGGCGATGAGCTCCCGCACGGCGAGCGGCAGCGCCCCGCCTCTCTCCGCTGCCTCCATTACGCCTCCGTCCGTGCCCCGCTCCGCGAGCAAGGGTGCGCCCGGGGGCGCGACGGGGCCGGCAGCGCCCGGCCTGGGACGCGGCAGGGTCGGCCGGGCGGCGGCGAACAGGGGCGCGCCCTGCCGGCCTGGGCGCGGCGGGGCCGGCCGGCCAGGCGGCCGCGAGCAGGGGCGTGGTGGGGTCTGCCGGGCGGCGGCGCGCCACAACCACAACCACGCTTCCTTCACAACTGTTTTTTATTTGTTTACTTCGCGGTGGCAAGCGCTGTAAATATGATCAAAGCCAGGGGCACGACGGGGAAAACGAAAATTGAACCGGTACCTAACTTATGGGTGGCAGTGCTGGGTAAATATGTGATTTGGTGAGAGAGTAAAATCGGAAATCTAAAAAACGTACCAACCATCACCTGAAGACATATTATATAGTAGAGATCATGTACATGTATTTGAGTCACGTACCACACGCCTATACATTATGTCTAACACCCACCCTTAATTCAAATCTTGTAAGAGCCTTTGTAAAACCATCAGCAATCTGATCTTTGGTTGACATGAACTTAATTTCCAAACTTTTGTTTGCCACCCTTTCTCTCACAAAATGATAATCAATCTCTGTGTGTTTTGTTTTTGCATGAAATATTGGGTTTGCTGACAAATAGGTAGCACCTAATTTGTCACACCATAAACACGGCTTCTCTTTGAGCTTCACACCAAGTTCATCAAGAAGTGCCTCAACCTAAATAAGTTCAGCTGTAACATTAGCCAAATATTTATAGTCAGCCTCTGTACTAGATCTTGATACTGCAGCTTTCTTTCGAGCACTCCAGGAAACAAGATTTGGTCCAATAAATATGGCGAAGCCTCCAGTAGAGCGCCTATCATCAAGGCAACCAGCCCAATCTGCATCTGAAAAGGCACCGAGGAGTGTAGAGGGATGACTGCATAAAAGTAATTCCAACTTTGAGAGTATCTTTGACATATATAAGTATTCTCTTGGTGGTTGTCCAATGAGCTGTAGCTGTTGGTGCATGAAAATATTGGCAAACTTTGTTGACCCAAAAAAACAAATCCGGTCGAGTCAACGTCAAATATTGTAGAGCACCACCGATACTTCTATACTATGTAATATCTTCGGGACCAAGAGGAGTACTGATACGTCTCAAACGTATATATAATTTTTTATGTTTCATTCTTGTTTTATAACCAAAGCTATATGTTTTATTTACAGTTTATATCATTTTATGCATTTTCTGGGACTAACCTATTAACAAGATGCCACAGTGCCAGTTCCTGTTTTCTGCTGTCTTTTTTGTTTTAGAAAAGCTAGTAAGGAAATATTCTCGGCATTGGACGAAATTTCACGGAGCCCGGTTTTACGAAGACACGAAGGCGGAGTCCAAAGGGCAGCCGAGGAGGCGACCCAGGGGGCCTAGACGCCACCTCGGCGCGACACCCGAAAACCCTAAATACCCGAACAAAAATCCACGAAAAGTTTCGTAGCCACCGTCATCGCCAACCCTAGTTCGGGAGGGTTCTAAAACTCATCTCGGCACTCTGTCGGAGGGGAAGATCATCACCGGAGGGCTCTACATCGCCATGCCTGCCTCCGGAGTGATGCGTGAGTAGTTCTCCATTGGACTACGGGTCCATAGCAGCAGCTAGATGATTGTCTCTTCTCCTTGTGCTACCATGTCTAGATCTTGTGAGCTGCCTAACATGATCAAGATCATCTTTATGTAATGCTACATGTTGTGTTTGCTGGGATCCGATGAATTGTGAAGTTATGATAAAGTTTGTTCATCTATCTATCTATATGTTTTATCTATGATCTTGCATGCTCTCCGATGCTAGTGGTTTCTTTGGCCAAGTAGTTGCTAGTGTCTCCAAGATGGGGTATTTATGCAAGATACTGGGTTCATGTCTCCAGTTGCCTGGGCTCGAGATGACAGAAACGACTAAGGCTCTGGATGTGCTGTTGCCACTAAGGAGAAAACAACGGTGCTATGTCTACATGTCATTTGCATTGTTTACATTACACACTTTCCTTATTGCAATTATATGTTGCTTGCAACTTAATACTTCCAGGAGACACGGATGTTATCCTAGAGGTGGATTATTAGTCATAGATGCAGCTAGCAAGCGGTCTATGTATTGTTGTAATGCCCAATTAAATAATACAGTGAGACTATATCAGGTCATCTCTAGTGAGACTATATTTTTATTGATACCCATATTAAGAGCTATTCTTGGAGCGTATGTGTTGGGGGAATCATAACCCGGTTGGCCCATGAAGAGGGAAGCATGACCCGCCAGGCAGGAGGCTGGGTGAGGCCAGCTAGCCATCACCATGGGCCGGGTTACACAGATGGGCCGAAGAGCTTATCGGCAACCCGGTCAGTATAAGGAAGGTTCCAGAAGACCCAGAGGCGGTACGCGTCACGGAGTCCAAGACTTGGAGGACACGAAGGACCTAAAAGACCTAGAGTAGTACTCTGAGTACGGGTGAAACCCGGCCTTGTAAGTGACCAGGAGACCCGGCAGCCTTTATAAGCTGGCTCCTAGGTCATAGATCGATATGTTCAATCATACCCTTGAAACCCTAGACTCGTAACCTGGCGACATATTGTTCCCTGGTTATCGAGAACATCACCATCAATACAAGCAAGCAGGAAGTAGGTGTTTATCTCCTATGGAGAGGCTGAATCTGGGTAAATCGTGTGTCCCCGTAGAGCTAGACCATCTCCTGAACACCAGAGCCGCCATGACCCCCAACTCAAGTTACCCCCTGGTAACATCTGCCGTGACAATCCCACGACAGTCTGTGTGTTTTTATTCTCAGTTTGTTTTTGTTTTGTTCTCTGGTCATAACTATGTTGGATCCTAGCATTCTTGTATGGGAGAGAGACACGCTCCGCTTTTTCCTAGAATACTGCTATTCTTTACTTAAACTTGTTGAGTATTCAGTTTTCGTTATGTTAGCTTCTGGCTCTCGTTTTTCATGTATCTCTTGTTCAGAGCTATTAGTTTCTTTATTAGAAAGTACTCTCTTGCTTCACTTATATTTGTTTGGAGAGTTGTTCAAATAAGTTGATTGGTGTTTGGTTGGAGCAGAAAATGTTATGCATGTGGTAGTGGTATAATGAAAAAATTGCATAATCTTGTAGATCATTGAACTTTGATAACTTGATTCCATGCAAATGTTTTGAGGTATTAAATAAATAGATGTTAAAGCTTGCTGGTTATTTAAGTTAAAACTCATTAGTGTTGTTGCCGTTAAAGCTTGTTCCGTGCTACAAACTCTACTAATTGTTGAAGGTGTACTTGTTCTTGATAGCTGTTCTAGTCTGAAGGTAATTCGTAATAACATAGTTGCGTGGTAAGGTCGAGGGATCTAACAGGGTACTTGTGCTGCCGTGAATGGCCCTCCTTGGAGTAATTCTAATCTTGCTCTTAATGTTGAATCTGCTAGTTGTTTGTAATAAACTTGTGAGTTCTTTTTGACTATTGAGCTACGGTTTTTTGGCACTTCCACCATCCAAATTTTGCTAGCCTCTTCAGTGTTGTGCATTGCCCTCTTCTCACAATGAGAGTTGGTGCATACTTCGCCAGTACATCCAAACCCGGTGGGAGAACTTCCTCTCATTCTCCTACACATAAGCCTATACATCTTCCTCGAAACAGCCACCATACCTACCTACGGATGAACGCTGCTACTCATAGTGGTAGCTACACACCACTTCGCCAGCCGACACCTGTCCCTGTAGTCAAACAAGATTATCGGAACCACTTCCTCTAATCTCCGCATGCATACTTTGTTAGTGTCACATCAGACTTCACGTGGCAGTCAGTGTGTTTGAATTCAAAAATTGAGACCCGCCATCGAGAGTTGGAGGTACTGACAGAAGTAGAAAGAAAAGCTGAATCTCACAAAACCATGCTTGGTGCATGGGTCCACAAAGATCATGTTGGACAAACAATGCTCCGCCAAAGCAATAAAGCACTAACGAAATTAATTTTGATAAAAAACTTGAGATAACGGGTATGTGCCAAAAAAGGTCTCATAAGTAGTTATTAATAAAATTGAAGTAATAACCCAATGTACCGCACAAGGTGTAGGGGATCAACCGTGATCGTTCAAAAGTCAAAAAGCATACAGTACATAGCAAGATCCATCGCGTCATCCATGCACAGTTCCACGTTCACGCGCTAGCTGGAACAACTCCCGCCAAGTAGTAGTTTGGAAACGTGGCCCCACACACGACAGTGGATTAACATACCTTCACATGATGTGGTCAACGAGCTCGCGCAGTGCTCTCCCCTGAAGCTCGGATCTCAAAGCATATCCTACGGCGTCGGAGGCATGCGCAGCTACCACTATGACTAGAGTAACACCTCTCATACCTACCTATCACAGCATTTCCATAGCTGTTCCGAGATATAATGCCATGCAACTTCCATCATACATTACATGACTTGTTGTCATTCATTATTGTTTTATTGCTTTGCATGATCATATATATCTGATGTGTGGTTTTACCCATGTTACGCTAGATCATTGCACATCCTGCTACACTAGCAGAGGCTTTCAGTTTCATACATCATGTTGTATTCATTATGAGTTTTTGTACAAAAAAGTGTGTTTTCAAATTAGGATGTTGCCCCTACCAGTGAGGGAGAGAAAGTGAAAGAGCCATGGAGGCCATTTAAAAGCAAAAAAATATGAAAAAGAGAAAAATAGAAATAAAAAAGAAATAAAAAGAGAGGAGGCAACATTACTATCCTGTATTTCACACTTGTGCTCATGTTTAGCACCTATGTTTCAGAGTTATCATATTTGTGCTCATGTTCAGCATCTATGCTTCATTGGAGAGAGTTTTCATGTTTCATTAGTATAACTATGTGCGGAACTTCTCATTATAGAGTTTGGGTTGTATATCCAATGATGAGCCTCCTCAAAAGTGCTCTAGGTATTCATGATCAACCGAGTTGGATGCACCCCCACTAGTTCCATTGGAGAGTTTTCATACACTTATAGCTCTACGTGCATCCGTTGCATGACAATCACTACTCCTTGCATAGCTTCGATTATAAGACTTCCTCTTGTCTAATGATCACTTTTAGCTTTGTGAGACTTTCTTCCATTGGCCTTCCAAACCCCCATTAATGTTCTCTTTGCCATAACATCCTGGTGCCAACACCAAATGCTCACGCTCACTGGTTGAGTAAAACTTTGAAACAGTTGATTCATGACGTTCATGTTTATTTTTACTTGACTGGATCCTTTCCGTGTTGTGAAAATTGCTTGATGCTTGAATAGAAGGATAGAACTTCTACTCTGAATACTTAAATCATATTTAATGAACCTTGTACGGTTTCATGTCTCCAAAGTATCATTCATTAAAGATTTTGACTTGTTTAACTGTCTTGCTTTATCATTGTTTCTTTAATATCAATTATAGACATTTACTTTGAATGATTTGATCTCAGTTCACATGTTGTACATTACTATTTGATCAAGATTGTGTTGGTAGCATGTCACTTCAAAAAATATCGTTGTTATCATTTACCTACTCGGTACGAGTAGGAACTAAGCTTGGGGATGCTCATACGTCTCAAACGTATATATCATTTTTTATGTTCCATGCTTGTTTTATAACCAATGCTACATGTTTTATTTACAGTTTATATCATTTTATGCATTTTCTGGGACTAACCTATTAACAAGATGCCACAGTGCCAGTTCCCGTTTTCTGCTGTCTTTTTGTTTCAGAAAACCTAGTAAGGAAATATTCTCGGAATTGGACGAAATTTCACGGAGCCCGGTTTTATGAAGACGCGAAGGCGGAGCCAAAGGGCAGCCGAGGAGGCGACCCAGGAGCCCAAACGCCACCTCGGAACGAAAGAAGGTGGGGCCGCGCTGGGGGCGTCTGGCTGCCTCGGGTGTCCCCTCGCGCCGCGTCTTCGCCTATATATTCACTCCGTCCCGATAACCCTAAAGACCCGAACAAAAATCCACGAAAAGTTTCTGTAGCCGCCGTTGTCGCCAACCCTAGTTCGGGAGGGTTCTGAAACTCTTCCCGGCACTCTGCCGGAGGGGGAGATCATCACCGGAGGGCTCTACACCGCCATGCTTGCCTCCAGAGTGATGCGTGAGTAGTTCTCCATTGGACTAGGGGTCCATAGCAGTAGCTAGATGGTTGTCTCTTCTTCTTGTGCTACCATGTTCAGATCTTGTGAGATGCCTAACATGATCAAGATCATCTTTATGTAATGCTACATGTTGTGTTTGCTAGGATCCGTTGAATTGTGAAGTTATGATCAAGTTTATTCATCTATCTATCTATATATTTTATTTATGATCTTGCATGCTCTCCGATGCCAGTGGTTGCTTTGGCCAAGTAGTTGCTAGTGTCTCCATGCCGAGGGGTACACTCATCAAATCCCATGGTTAAAGACCCAGGGTTGAGATTATGGGGAGAGAACGTGGTAGTACTGGTAGTTTCGTCGGCTGACAAGCAGAGGCAAAGATTTACCCAGGTTCAGGCCCCTCGGGTGGAGGTAAAGACCCTACTTCCTGCTTGTCTGGTATTGATTGTGTGAGATTATGCGATTATAGGGGAGCTCTGGCGAGGTATCGATCTCGCTAGAGCTTTTGGTGGTTCGAGTATGGCTTGGTCCTAGATCGGCCCCCTCCCAGCCCTTAAATAGGCTGGGTCTCGGGAGTTTGTAACCGACCTAGTTTACACATAAGGAAAGTATAAACCGACTATGCCTATGTCTAATCTTGGAGGGTACTCCATCTTGTTGGGCCTCTTGCCTTGGGCTTCGAGTTGGCTCTTCGCTTATTGGGCCTTAGTCGTCACGTGCACCAGGTACCCTCACGGTAGGGTACCCGAGGTGTATACCCTTGTCAGTAGCCCCCGAGTACTTGTCTGACTCGAAGAATCGGGCATGGACTCATTCGTAAGTGCACGTCATTTGCTTTGTATTTTGTATTGTATAATTGGAATTCCTGTATGAATAACACATGCTGGCTATGTCGAGTATCTCATCGACTGTGGTTTTTTTATGATGATCAAGGATAATAGCTTAGCAGGCCCAGTACACTCGACGGATCGGGACTGGTTAACTACACATTCGGGTAAAACCTTACTAGCTTTCAATCAAACTCGAGTCCCCGGACTCGAATCTGGAACAAACTGGTCAGATTCGACTAGGCCGCGGAGGTCTTACTGAGTCGATCTGCAGTACAGATTTGAATTTTACCCAACGCGTCCGTCAGGATTTTTCATCATGTCTGCTGACACGGAAAATATAAGGATTGTCGTTGCTGGAACGGTCCTTAGCCCAGCTCGAAAGTTCGGCGGGTCTTACCTTTGCACTATGCGTGCAGCATCCGAGGTATTTGCGGCGGACGCAACTCGGGAATGTTTCGAGTATGATTTTGTATATGAACTGAGCCGATGATTTGTCGACTGACATTTTGTCATTATTCTATCGGGTGCGCGACAGCGCTCCCGATGGGAGTAGCCCCCGAGATTGTGCTTTATTGCTTGCAATGGAGGATAATCTCAAATCCTTTTTATCCTACACTCTTAGTCGAAGAAATTTTTGATACGCTCCCGATGGGAGTAACATGTCTTTGGTCGAAGAGACAGTCGAGTGACCATACACCCGAAAACAATCGAGTGATTGATATGCATTGGGCGAACCCGAAATCTTTTCTGAACAAATCTCTTGCAATGACGTCAGGGATGACGTTTTATGGCGACTGCGCACCTGACACGCGGTGGCGTGCGCTATGCTGAGATGGATGGGACGTGACACGTATGTGGGCCCATTGTGCAGCGCTTGACCAAACGACGCGCCGTTTGGACTAGATTTGACCGTTCTGACGCGGTTTTTACGGGGCCGTGATGATGGTTCCTCGTTTTTCGTGCGTAGTGGGCGGAGTGGCCGGCGACGGTTGCCCTCCGCGGCTACCACGTGTACGGCTGGATATGCAGCTCTGCCCACGATCTCGTATCAACGATGCGGATTCATTGTGCTGAGGTTAAAAGGGTGTGGCAGCGTAAATAATCTTTTTACTTGCCATCTGTGCACCGCCGCCGTTGCTTCTTCTTCCTCCTCTGCCTACGCATCCCTCTCTCTTGCGAACCACCACCTCCATGGCGCCCAAGTGCAACGGCGGTGGCTGGTGGGAGTGCAAGCACCGCCGCCGCCAAGGGTGACGCGGACGTGACCTTGGACAAGAAGACCGGCGATTGGACGCGGTCCACCATGAAGCTGTCCAGGCTGGAGGGCTATCGGCGGGATGGATGGATCCCCTCCGCCGAGCTGCTGACGACGCGCCTCCCCGGAGACGAGGTAAGCCCTCAACCCAAGGAGGGCGAGCGCGTATGCTTTCACGATTTCGTGAATAGGGGATTCTCATTCCCTATTCACGATTTTGTGCGGGCTCTGATGTACGCGTACAAGGTGCAACTGCACGATTTTACGCCCAACTCCATTATGCACATTGCTGTATTCTTTGTGCTGTGTGAGTGTTTCTTGGGTGTGCCCACATTGGGGTCTTTGGAAGAAGATCTTTACTGTGAGGGAGAACGCCGGAAAGAAGGGCGTTTATGCTGTTGGCGGCTTCAACATTCAGAGCCGCAAAGAAGTCGCATATTTCGACATTAAACAAGTCGAATCTGCGCAAGGTTGGAGGCAGAAGTGGTTCTACTTCACCACCAACCAAGAGGGACTGCCGCCTTTGATCCCCACGCGCCTCTGGTGAAGACACGGGCTTGGCTGCATCAGACCACAGCTGCTGAAGAGGCTGAGGTGAAGCCTTTGATGGCCAAGATTGCCAAGCTTATGAAGACTGTGGGCCGCGAAGTGAGCGGCCTGCATTTGATTTCAACCTTCATCAAGAGGGGTGTGCAGCCACTGCGAGTGCGAGCGCACCCCATGTGGGCATTTCAGGGTCCACAGGACCCGACACGTTTGGTGCCTGGCCAAACTCTGCCAGCACCTGATGATGTGGAGAAGCGGGTTCGATCGATCACCAAGCTGACGGCGAACGATAGCTGCCCACTCGATTGTCCTGTCGATGCCTTCGACAGTGAGCACCCTTTACCCAAGGTATTCACTTTTTCCTTTATGCACCTAGCATTGGAGATATGATTTTTGTCGAGTGATAGCTCATGGCTTGATTATGTACAGGGTTATGTTCCCCTCCAGTGCTTGCCCCCACTACCCGAAGATGGGGATACCACGGAGACAGAGGTTTTGCTGGCTGATCACAAAGCCGACGACGTCTCACTCGCCTCCGCGCACACCCCTACAGAGGAGGCAGAGGACTCCGAGCAAGAGGAGGATGAGGTTCCACTCCTGAAGCGCCGTCGTGCAGACGATACGAAATCGACTGCAGAAAGCTCGCCTCCGCGTGCCACTCGAGGCGAGGATTCTGATTCTTCTGCGACTGACTCAGGGGAGCCTAAGGGGAAGTCCCCTTCGCGTGCAGCTTCACCGGCTAGGTCGCCGTCATTCAAGGCGTGTATAGACTATAACACGCTGATTCTCTCGGATGACGACGAACCTCAGTAAGTTTGTGCTGGAACATTATGTGTCATAGGTGATGCTTTATGCGACTGATTCTGATATGTGCAGGCTGGTCGAGGACGACGCACCCAAGGTTGATCTGCCACCCTGCACCTGAGGGGACGCCCGTTTCTTCTTCGGGTGAAGCGATTCGCTCAGAGGCCCAACAGACCTCCCCGGCAGCTCCTCGACCCGAGCCTCAGGAGAACATGCCTTCCTCATCGGGTGAAACGCTTCCTGCACGTTATAACCACGTAAGTGCGATATGCTCTGTTGTATTTGTGTTTCGATCCACAGCTGAAGCCATGTATGCACTGATTCCTGAGTTTTTATGCTGTATAGCCATTCATCCGTACTCTCCTTGAGTCGGGTGACACATATTTGCAAGTGGAGCAGGAACGCGATCAACTGCGAGCCAGAGTGGAGCAGTTGGACCGTAAGAATTTTCTCCTCTCCTTTTATGCCCTTTCTGTTTTGTGATGTTCTGTTTTCTTGCTAAAAGGTAGCTTGTGCCGTCGCAGGTGAGAAGGCAACGTCTGCCACCCGTGTGCAAGAGCTTGAGAAGAAACTCGAAGATTCACGGAAAAGGCTCGAGGAGGCGGAGGCACGCGAGACGCTGCAAACTCATCGGCTTCGCGCGCTGTCCCAAGTGCTGGGAGGTAATATGTTTGAGAGAATATTCTCGAGTTTGATCTGACTACCACCAGTAGTATAACTTATGCTTTTTCCAACAGAAACTGTTGGTGCCGAGCCTGCCATGGACGAGGGCTCATTCGAGGATGCGGCGAGCGCCTTTGACAAAATATGTGCCCGCACTCGAGAGGCTTTTCGCCGGTCCAAGAGTGCACTGACTTCCATATATCAGACCGTGCTGCCCGCAAATTCACCACCCAAGACAGTGGAGGACTTGGCTGACATGTTTGCACCGGGGACAACCACCTTGGCGAACTTCGCCCGAGCCCAAATGGTAGGTGGATCCGAGACCACCCTCATTCTGTTAAGGGGCAACGGTGTTGCGGGTGATTTTGCGACAGCCCTGGCTGGTTTCCCGAAGAGTTCTGGTGGAAAACCAGCCATTACGGACGCTATGAAGATGGAAGCTGGAACACTGTCGAAGAAGATGGTGACCATGCTTGAGAAGCGTGCCGCGGCTGTGTCTGAGCGTGCCGGTCGTGCTGCTAGGGCTAGGTCTGAGTCAGTGTCAGACGTAGCATAGTCGACTTTTTATGTCTTGTTATGCTTTTGCTTGTAAAGAACTTGAATGCCGCCCAGGGCTTTTGTTTATTATGAATTGCATCTTTTGCTCTGCTTCATGCTATCGTCATGTGTCTTGGAAACAGCCCCCGAGCCTGCTTGGCCGGGGTTTGTGCAAGTATGATGTGAAACTTACTTGAAGTATATTTTGTGTAGTCTGAAGGTCGTGCTGCAGCAACTGGTTCATCTGCAAGCAGCTCCAAACCCAAGCACACTCGAAGCGTGAATGACCAGAAGCTGATTGAATATCTCACGCAGAAATTCACAGCTATGGAGGCAGAGTTGAAGGAGACCAAGGCTTCCCTTGCTGATCTCCAGTCGAGACCCTCACCCTCTACAGAGCGAGAGTTGTTCTTGCTGGCGGAATTGGACAAGGTGAATCTGCAGCTCGAGTGTAAGTTCACCCGATACACACTTCTTCTTTTGCTTCGGGAAGGCTCGAATATACGAGCTGATTATGCTATGAATGCGCAGGTGCCTGCTTTGATAAGCAAAAGGAGATCCGAATACGCGAGCGACTGGACGATCAGGCCAATAGACCAGAATTTACCCGTCACCCCTTCTGGTCAGATAGGGATAGGAGTCAGACACTTGTGACTCTTTATGATCGCGCCTGGCGTGTGGCTGTTGTGCTGGAGAGCTGTAGGCAAGCCTTCTCCAGGATACACCACACGTTGTTCCCCCTAAATGAACAGCCGGAGGGTTTGTCGGCCTTGCTAGGAAAATTTCGCAAGGGCAAGGCCATCAAGAAGTTTGTGCGAGAGCAACTCATCAGTGGAGCAAATGTGGCACTCGCCTTTGTTCGGACACATCACCCGAACCTTGATCTGAAGAAGATTGCCCTGGGACCAGCACCTGTACCTGGCGGTGGTCCTGTGCCTATGGAGGAACATTACAAGGAGACCCGCGTGGATGCCCTTGTATTGGTTCATCATGTATTAAAGGAGGAGGAAAAATGGGCTCCACCCAAAGATGAGCCTGTAGATTAAGGTTTTATGTACAGGGGTCAGCCCCCGAGTGTAATTTTGCCACTTGTGCATATTTTGTTTGTGTATGCGCGCAGCCCCCGAGTGTATCGAGTGGGTTTTATGAAATATACAGAGTATGGAACTAAATTGCACAGCCCCGTTCGAGTGAGGCTGTGAATTTTTTGCGATGTTTGAAGCTGCAACTCCTGTTTTGAGCAACTTTTTATTTGTGTATGATTTTTATGACCCAGCCCCCGAGTATTCGAGTGCGGCTGGAGTATTATGTTTGAAGGAGCGAAAGCTCATGCTTTGAGACAGCGTAGCCCCGAGTATTCGGGTGAGGCTAAGTGTGTGCGAATAAGTTATGCGAGTAGTAAGCAGGAGAAATATGAGGAATCATTGATTATATTCCATTTTTGAATGTTAGGCTGCAGGCCGCCTCATTAAAAACCTTCCAGTCCCCGTAGGTACCCTGGTAAGGAAAAGAGCGTGTCCGACATATGTGCCTATTACATTGTGCGACTGAACAATCTAAGCATAGAAACGGCGCAGCTGCGCAACGTTCCAAGGATTATGTGAGAGTTCGCCTGTCTTCGCGTGCTTCAGTCTGTATGCTCCACCACCAATGACCTCGGTGATGATGAAGGGTCCTTCCCATGGAGAAGCAAGTTTGTGCACCTTCTTTTGCTTCAGTCGAAGTACCAGGTCGCCAACCTCGAAGGACCTGGTACGCAGTCGACGGCTGTGATAGTTGCGGAGGTCTTGCTGATAGACAGCTGTGCGTGCTAGCGCCGTGTTGCGTGCTTCTTCGAGCAAGTCGACTGCATCTTCGAGTGCTTCATCTGCATCTTCTTCGTTGTATGCTTCGACTCTTGGTGCATTGAACCTTACATCTGATGGCAGGATTGCCTCTGCGCCGTAACCATGAAAAATGGGGTGAATTGTGTTGAAGCGTTAGGAGTTGTGCGTAGGCTCCATAGCACAGATGGAGTTCTTCGACCCAAGCACCCGCGGCCCTTTTGAGTGGCACCAGGAGGCGTTTCTTGATTCCGCTCGTCACAAGTCCATTGGCTTTTTCGACTTGGCCATTGGATTGCGGGTGTGCCACGGATGCATAATTGAGCGTAATGTCTGCTCTTTGCAGAAGGATCGGAATTCTCAGCCGTGAAGTTTGTACCGTTATCAGTGATGATGCTGCTTGGCACACCAAAGCGGTATATGATGGATTTTATGAAATTGACTGCTGTAGTGGCAGTCGAACTTGTGATAGGGACTGCTTCAATCCACTTGGTGAACTTGTCGACCGCCACCAGAAGGTGAGTATGCCCTCCATGGGAGGATTTTTTGAGTGGCCCGACCATATCGAGCCCCCATTGGGCGAAGGGCCAGGCCAATGGTATTGTCTTCAACGCCGATGCGGGTGCGTGCGGCTTTGTGGCGAATTTTTGACAGCCGATGCACCTTTTGACTATGTCCTCCGCGTCTTTGAGTGTTGTGGGCCAGTAGAAGCCTGCGCGAAAGGCTTTGGCTACGAGTGATCGACTGCTGGCATGATGCCCGCAGGTACCTGCATGAATATCACGAAGGATGGCTTGGCCATCTTCAAATGCTATGCAACGTTGGAACATACCTGATACGCTGCGCTTGTATAGTTCGCCGTTGATGACGGTGTATGCTTTAGATCGTCGAGTCACACGTCGTGACTCTGTTATGTCTTCAGGTACCTCGCCGCGGAGTATGTATGCGAGGAAAGGTTGAGTCCAAGTTGGCTCGATGAGGAGCACCTCGACGGCGGGTCCTCTGTGCTAGGTGCTTTGCTCTTGGCTGCTGCAGCTGATGTAGGAGATGTTCGTTTTTTCTTGATGGACCTGTGCTCGATGCGCTCGAAGAAGACACCAGGTGGAACTGGTGCTTTGGTCGCTCCAATGTTGGCTAGCTTATCTGCTTCTTCATTGCTCTCACGCCCTATGTGCCGCAACTCGCAGCCTTCGAAGCTGCCCTCCATGATGTTGTACAGGTCACGGTAGGCGATCATATTATCTGCGATTGCATCGCAGGCCTTCATTGTTTGCTGCACCACAAGATTCGAGTCACCGTAGATCATCAGTCGAGTGCATCCGAGGGCTTTGGCCATCCTCATGCCGTGGATCAGGGCCTCGTACTCTGCTTCGTTATTGGATGGGAACTCGAATCCCATCTGCAGGATGTAGCGAAGCTTGTCGCCTTTTGGTGATATGAGGATGACACCGCGCCTGCGCCTTCGTTTTTCTTCGAGCCGTCAAAGTACATAGTCCATGAGTTGGACACATCTGGCGCTCCTGGCAGCTGAGCTTCGATCCACTCGGTGTGGAAGTCAGGTAAGACTTGTGCTTTGATGGCCTTCGGGTAATCATACTTGATGTCTCGCGGTGCTAGCTCGATGAGCCATTTTGCGACTCGCCCAGTTGCGTTGGGGTTTGTGAGGATGTCCCCGATCCCTGAGGTGCTGATTACAGTGATCGGGTGCTCGGAAGTAATGCGTCAGCTTCCTTGAGGACATGAACACGGCGTAGGCCAGCTTTTGATAGTGCGGGTACCGCTGCTTTGATATGGAGAGCACTTCACTCAAGTAATAGACTGGGCGTTGTATGCTTTGGCGTGTCCCTCCTCCCTTCACTCGACTACCAGTACGGTGCTTACCACCCTGTTAGTTGCGGAGACATATAGGTACAGTGGCTCGCGTTCCCTTGGTGCGACGAGGATTGGAGGGCTTGTGAGGACTCGCTTGAGGTCCGTGAAGGCTGCTTCGGCTTCTTGCGTCCACTCGAATTTGTCTGCTTTCTTCATCAGTCGATAGAACGGGAGTGCTTTTTCGCCCAGCTTGCTGATGAATCGACTGAGTGCTGCTACTCGACCCGCCAACTTTTGCACGTCATGGAGCTTTGAAGGCCTTTGCATCGTCAAGATGGCCTGTATTTTCTCCGGGTCTACCTCGATTCCTCGAGCCGAGACTAGATACCCGAGGAGTTGCCCGGCTGGCACGCCGAACGTGCACTTCTTCGGGTTGAGCTTGATGTGGAAGCGTTTGAGGTTTGCGAACGTCTCTCGCAAGTCATCGAGTAGTGTGTTTTCCTCCCTTGTTGTGATGACGATGTCATCTACGTAGACCTGGACGTTTCGCCCAATTTGCTTCTTGAGGCAGTCTTGCATCATGCGCTGGTAGGTTGCGCCTGCGTTCTTGAGCCCGAAAGGCATTGTTGTGTAGCAGTAGACCCCGAGTGGGGTTATGAACGCCGTTTTCTCTTCATCCTCTTCCTTCATCCTTATCTGGTGGTAACCCGAGTAAGCATCCAGGAAGGACAAGCGAGCGCACCCTGCGGTGGAGTCGACGATCTGGTCGATTCGAGGTAGTGGAAAGTGATCCTTTGGACAACATTTATTGAGTGCTGTAAATCTACGCACATCCGAAGGATATCTGTGTGCTTCTTCTCTACGAGTACGGGGTTGGCCACCCATTGTGACTTCTTGATCTCTCTGATGAAACCTGCTGCGAGTAGCCTGTCTACTTCGGCTTCGACTGCGGTTCTTTTTGGGCCGGATATGCGGCGCATTGTTTGCTTGACTGATTTAGCATCTGAAAATAATTGGAGAGAGTGCTCGGCGAATTCCCTGGGAATACCTGGCATGTCAGCTGGACACCATGCAAATATATCCCAGTTCTCACGGAGGAATTCGACGAGCGCGCTTTCCTATGCGATAGGCAGACTCGACGAGACATTGACTGTCTTGGTCGGGTCAGTCGGGTGCGTCGGGGCATAGTGTGAAATCACCATGAATCGAGCAAACGTCAGGCGTCCAAGTATTGCGTGGTATTGTGATTTCCAGTCGACAACTTCGAACTCAATCGACTCTGTCCTGAAGTGGTTCTTGTCCCCGAACGTTACGTCGAGTTGTATGGTGCCTTCTGGGCTTATTGCTTTCCCTGGGACGATACCGTGAAAGGTATTTGAAGATCTTGGCAGGTTTTCGACTGACCTGTTCATTTTGCGGAGCGTATCTGCAAAGATGATGTTTATGCCGCTGCCACCATCCATGAAGACCTTGGACATGGCGTAGCCTCCAATTTGTGCATCGAGTACTAGAGCAGAATGCCCTGGACGAACGACCGATGGAGGGTGGTCCTCTCTGTTGAAGCTTATTGCGGTTTCAGAACCCTTCAAGAATTCAGTTACAGCGGGAGGTGACATGACCGCCATGTTTACTTGTCGAGTGCGAAGTTTTTGCTCCTTGTTGGAATGGCGACCTTTCTGTATCATGTACATCTGCCCTTGGGGCGGGGGGTACTGGGTTTCGTCCACCCGAGGTACGGGCTGTATGGCACCGGCGAGATTTCCGCCTGCGGCAGGCTGTGGTGGTGGTGGTGCCATCAGAACAGGCACATTGTTTGGCTGAGGCACGGGTGCAGGTGCGGGTGTGGTTGCTGCCTTTCTGAGATTTATGTAATCAGTCGCCATTTGGTCGAACTCCCTGCAGTTTCTCATCGAGTGATTGGAGCACAGTTTTCCGTATTCCCCCTTGTACAGGTGGAATCTGCAATCAGCATCCATCTTTTCTTCGAATGATCACTCGGATTATGCTCCGGGTCATGACTTGCGCCAGTCTTTCCTCTTGTAGCTGTCGCTGCGTTGGCCGCGGTCTCGACTGTCCCGGCGATCATCTCGACTATCCTGTCGATCATCTCGACTGTCCCATCGTTCTTCTGACCGTCGGTCGCTTCTGTCTTGGTCGTTGCGGGGCGTGGAGAACCCAGCCGCCATGAACTCGGGTCTGTCGTCGTCGTAGTGACGTTTTGAACGCTTACGCATTCGGTCGTCTCTGTACGAGTCTCTGCAGCTTTGACTGCCACTTTCATGATTGTCGCGGGGTGAGGACCCGCGTGTGGTGCGCGCCATGTCTTCTCCGTCTGCCCACTCAGTCGCGATCATCAAGAGGTTAGCCACAGAGGTTGGCTTTTTGCGACCAAGTGCTTCTTTGAAGTCCCGCCTGGCGAGTCCCATTATGAAAGCGTCCATGGCCATATCTTCTGAAATTACTCCGACTGAGTTGCGTATCTCAGTCCATCGCCTGATGTATGACCTCAACGTTTCGTCTGATCGTTGAACGCAAGCTCGCAGCTCCTCGAACGTTTTTGGGCGCTCACATACAGGCTCGAAGTTTTTGATGAAGTCCGTGCGGAAGTGATCCCACGAGTCGTATGTTGATGGAGGTAGAGCCTTGAGCCAATCACGGGCTGTACCTTCGAGCATGAGTCGTATGTATTGCATGGCCGTGATGTTTGTGCCTCGCTGGCACGCGACAGCCAGCCTGTAGTCTTCCAGCCACCCGAAGGTTCCTGTCGACCCGTGTACTTGGGCTGTTCAGATGTAAGTTTGAACCCTTTGGACATCCGTGTCTCGCGGACGCGTCGAGTGAAGCACATAGCTCCATGTGGCTCAGGCTCTCGATCAGAGTATGAGTCGCTACTGTAAGATCTGCGTGATCTGCTCCTGGACCTGCGCCTACGCGAGCCGCTTCTTTCCTCGAGTGGTGGCGGCGACCACTGTGATTGTGCTCTTCACGACGCGTGTCAACCAGGGCACGGTCTCGACTCCCCCTGGAGTTTTTGGAATTTGGCGTATGGCCTTCGCTGCTAAGGCGAGTGATTTGATCTGTTGGCGATATAGTTTTTCATTGGGGTCATCAGCTGGAGGCTTGATTGCCTCTAGGTATGCTGCAGCGGTAAAGAGAGCACCTGCAGCTGTTTTGGGTACTGGCACTCCCTCCTCGTCGTATGTCATGAAAGAGTTGCCTAAGTTTCGAGTGAGTGCCGCCCTCTCGTCCGGCGAGAGGTGTGACAACCTTGATCTGGGTCTTGTGTCTGCTTGCCCGGTGGAGCTCAGGGAGAGCTGTCTTCTGCGCACACTCGACAAGCTAGCGTTCTTCGAGTGTCGCTCTTATCTGCTTCAGTTGAAGTGATTCCTGCCAGTTGAAGTACTGGAAGGTAGCATCTCCTCCCGTGTTGCGTCTGCTGGCATCATTGTGCACTCCTTGATAACTTTATCTGCTTTTGTTGCCATCTCAGCAGTAATTGTGAGATTTGTGACTCCGTCCGGCATAGTGACCGTGCACGGGAACTCTGTAGGCCTGCGACTGGCCGCAGCATCAGATGATTCTGCGGCGAAGGCAACGTAGACTTGCTGGAGTATTACTCGAGGGTATGTGTATGTGTCTTTGAGTCCCATCATGGACTCGACGTCGTCATCAAGGCTCATGTCGGAGTCGATATTCCCATCGAGTGGTTCGTCTGGACGGATCTCGCTGTCGATGCCTTCATCGCCTATGCTCATCTCAGCGTCGGCGAAGTTGTTATGAATCTCGAAGTCGAGGTGTTGTTGTTGGTGCGGATCTCGGAGTCGACGTGGCTGTCGATATGAGTTTCGGGTTCGTCGAAGTCGCTGAGGGAGATCCCGCAGTCGAAACTATCCTCGAGTGGGAGATCGAGCTCGGGATCGTTTGTGCGGTATGCTGATTCGGCCTCCTCGCCCTGGAGTTCTTCAATGAGCTCGTGCATCTCTCGTATGGACATGGTTGTTGCAGACGAGCAAGCTTGGAGGATCGACGATGGTATGGACGCAGTTGAGGGTCCGCAGTCGAAGGAGCCGCAACCGATGGAGCCTCGGGTGCGGAAGTCGCGAGTTGGCGTGGATCCCTCAAGTCCTGCACACCAAGCTTGTTGACGAAAAAATTGAACGAACCAACGGTTAAACCCAGACCTGACTCGAGATCGGAGAAGGCCTCCTGGAATTCTAGCGAGTGTGGCTCGAAATCCATCAGAGGATCCGATGCGCTTTTTGCGGGTGAAGCTGGCATGCTGCCATTTGTCGAGTGAGTCGGCGAGTTGCCGTGTGCCGCCTGAGCCGGCGAGTTCTAGTTTGTCGATGCAGCCGGCGAGTTGCCGTTTGTACATCCGATCGGCGAGTCGCCGTTTTCCGATGGAACCGAAGAAACCGTGAGTCCAACACTATTCTTTCCCACAGACGGCGCCAATTGACGAGGGGTACACTCATCAAATCCCATGGTTAAAGACCTAGGGTTGAGATTATGGGAAGAGAACGTGGTAGTACTGTTAGTTTCGTCGGCTGACAAGCAGAGGCAAAGATTTACCCAGGTTCAGGCCCCTCGGGTGGAGGTAAAGACCCTACTTCCTGCTTGTCTGGTATTGATTGTGTGAGATTATGCGATTACAGGGGAGCTCTGGCGAGGTATCGATCTCGCTAGAGCTTTTGGTGGTTCGAGTATGGCTTGGTCCTAGATCGGCCCCTCCCAGCCCTTAAATAGGCTGGGTCTCGGGAGTTTGTAACCGACCTAGTTTACACATAAGGAAAGTATAAACCGACTATGCCTATGTCTAATCTTGGAGGGTACTCCATCTTGTTGGGCCTCTTGCCTTGGGCTTCGAGTTGGCTCTTCGCTTATTGGGCCTTAGTCGTCACGTGCACCAGGTACCCTCACGGTAGGGTACCCGAGGTGTATACCCTTGTCACTCCAAGAGGGGGTATTTATGCTAGATAGCGAGTTCATGTCTCCAGTTGCCTGGGCTCGAGATGACGAAATGACTAAGGCTCTGGGTGTGTGTTGTTTCCACTTGGGAAAAACAACGGTGCTATGTCTATGTGTCATTTGCATGGTTTACATTACACACTTTGCTTATTGTAATTATCTGTTGCTTGCAACTTAATACTTTCAGGAGACACATATGTTATCCTGGGGGTGGATTATTAGTCATAGATGCAGCTAGCAAGCGGCATATGTATTTTGTTGTAATGCCCAATTAAATACTACAATGAACTTTAGCTTGTCATGATAGCATTGTCATGCCCTTGCAATTTATTAATTGTTCAGCTGTAATTTGTTTACCCAACATGCTTGTTTATCTGTTTTATGGAGAGACACCACTAGTAAACTATGGACCCCGGTCCTTTCTTTTACAGTGAAAAAAACATTGTTTTCACTGTTTTATGGAGAGACACCACTAGTGAACTGTGGACCCCGGTCCATTCTTTTACACTAATTAAAACACCGTTTCCACTGCTTCCCACCATCATTTGCTCGCTGCTCATTTTTGCATTTACATTTGTTTTCCACACCATACATTTAATCCTTTGTTTTCAGCAAGCCATTGAGATTGACAACCTTCCTGTTTCTTTGAGGCAAAGTAGTTTGATTGTGTTGTGTGCAGGTCCACGTCAATCTGCAACCATGTGACCAGGTTGACACCGAGTTGAAGCTCTTCCAACTCCTACTGGATTGATAACCTTGGTTTTGTTCTCAAGGTAAAACTGCTATTGTACTGCTTCACACCTTACACTTGGGGTTCCCAACGAACGTGTTTTCCACGTCATCAAGTACCTTCAGTATGAGACAACTTTTCCATTGTGGACAAGGGAGTGGGAGACGGCTTGCAATGTTGCATACCCACTCGGTTAAGAAGATCTCGAGCATATTTCTCTTTTGTCAAGAGCAAGCCATTCGGTATTCTCTTTATCTCAATTCCTAAGCACAATTGCAAATCACCAAGATCCTTGATAGGAAAGTTATCATTGAGATCACGAAGCAAGACAGAAATGGCATCATTTGAAGAGCTTGGCACGCCAATATCATCAACATAAATTAAAACGAAGATAGTGATGTTTGACTTGTTGTAAAGAAACAAATATGTATCAGCTTTAGAGGCAACAAAACCCAGATCATGAAGCTTTGATGTGAGCCGAGAGTACCAATCTCGAGGTGCCTGTTTTACTCCATAGAGCTTTGTCAAGTTTGCAAACATAATTAGGAGCAGAAGGATTCTCATAACTTGTGGGTTGTTTCATGTAAACCTCTTCTTTCAGAACACCATGTAATAACGTGTACTTGACATCTAGCTTCCTTAGACTCCAACGTCGAGAGATTGAAATAGCTAAAACAATCTGAATGGTTGCTGCCTTAACAATTGGACTAAAAGTTCCTTCATAATCAATACCATACCTTTGCTTAAACCCCTTTGTAACAAGTCTAGCCTTGTACCTGTCAATTGTACCATCTGCACATTTCTTTATGTGATATACCCATTTGCAATCAATCAACTTTTTACTTTTGCTTGGTGAAACTAGGTGGCATGTTTTTTTTTTTTCAATGCATCATGCTCTTCATCCATTGTTGTGCGCCAATTTTCATCATCCAGAGGTTCTGTCAGAGTACTTGGTTCACCTATGGACGTGAACATGCCATACTTGACACTATCGTCTTTATAAATTCTAGGTTATCGGCCACAATTGACAGTACCATCCTTTTAAATTTTAGGTTGTCGAATACCTTTCCGAAGTCATGTACGAGGCTCAGGAGCAGGTGGTACATCAGTGGTCAGTGGCGCAGAAGATCCTAGCAAACCAGAATCACCAGGAGAGTTTTCAAAAAAAATCTTCTTCTTCTTCGGATGCAGATCCGTCTACAGTAGCGCTCGTCATAGGGGATCCAGCAGATGCGGCCGGGGATCATGTCGGCCGGTGGTGTGATGTGGCATCGGACGAGTGGCTCGCATTGCTGTCGCTCCCGTCGATGTCCCTACGGTTGATGGAGCAGCAGTAGAGGATGTAGCACCCGTGGCACCTGCAGGCGAATCTCCATCGAGACTTGCACCCTCGGGATTCGAAGCTGCAGGATGATCAGCGTTGGGATCGGGGTGTGGAAGGTGAATCATCATCAGAATCAGTACCATTTTTTGTCGTTTTTGCATTAGGTTCAACTTCATTTTCTGAACTTGTTTCTTCATCAATTTGACTGAGATTTTGGACAGCGGCTTCAATATCCTGTCCATTGTCAATAACAGGAACAATAGTACACATGATCATTAATAAATTCGTCCCCGTGATTAGGTGTCAAATGTGATGGATGCAAGAGAATTTCATGTTCAAGACGAGCATCGGCATTGGGATGCAAGGATGTGTTGTGTCATGTAGGTCTTGTAAACATACCATATTGACGAGGTCAACAGAACTTACTGCTTTAGATATAGCCGTGTTGAGGCTGAATGGATGTGTTTCCTCTTGATGGACTTGTCCATGGTTGAAAAACCATTACCGGCCATATTTATGAACTATGACAACCACACATTTACTGTCGAGGTGAATATAAGTCATCAAGACACGTTAAAAGATGTTTGAAGTCTGTCAAGAAATTGAGAAACTACGGAGTAATAATTGTCATGTATACTCAAACAGACAAGAATCTAGCAGATTTATTTCCGAAGGGACTCACGAAAGTGACAAATATTGCATCACCATAGTAGTAACCCAACCTATGTGGTTGGAGTTCCTGTGAATTATGACATGAGAAGAACAAGCTAGTGGTTCAACAGAGTAGAGCATTATTGAAACAACATTTCTTAATCCCTTATGTTTGGTGTGTTAGGCAACAACACTAGTGACAATTTGAAATGTTGTTAAGTGATGCAGGTTTTAGGTGATTAAAACATCAATGCATCAAAACCAAAAATAGAGAAGAAAAGAGCTTGTACAACTTAGCTGAAGAATGTTCAGATACAGAAACCGGATGTTGCGGTCCAGTGTGGGGCGAAATATCCGGTCTCCAAGGTTGCTCGAGAAAACGGCTAAGGACTTTTAGTGCATCAGTTTTGCAACTCTCGGGAGGTCATCGGAAATTTGCAACCGGATATTTCCAGAAGTATTGGAATATCCGGTGCACCGGAATATCCGGTCATCATTTGACCCAGAATATCTGGTCCACCTACTTCACCAACGGCGACATTTCCTGCAGGGGTATAAATACCCCCACCTTCTTCAACCTTGGGTACCTCGAGAAGAATATCTTTGACCACCATTGTTGCAAGCTCAAAACTCAAAGATCTCCCAATCTCTCCACCCAAACTCGTTGATCTTTGGAGGATTGAAGGAGAAGGCCAAGATCTAGATCTTCACCAAGGCGATTTACATTTTTCCCTCATTCACTTGACGGATTCGAGCCTAGGGTTTCCATTGGGAAAACCTAGGCATCTTGTTGATCTTACTTGTTGTCTATTGTGACAGATTGTAGCCATATGGGAGCCCCCAATTCAGTTGTGGTGTGTGCCCCGGATTGTTGTTGTAAAGACTATGGATTCCACCTCGAAGGATTCCGATAGTTGAAGTTGAACCAATCCTTTGTGGCGCGGTTTATCGGAGAATAGGGTGAGCCTGTTGTGGCGTTGAGCAAGCCTGTGGTGGCAAGCTCACACCCCTCCAACGAGACGTACTCCCCTAAAAAGGAGGAACTCATGATTGCATCCTTGTCTCCGCGTGCTTCACTTTCGGTTACCTCTTTACCTTGCCTTTACTTGTATCTTGTAGCCTGCTTAGGGTTAACTTGTCATATAGGTAAATTCACCTTAGTTGCATATCTAGAGAATTTACCTTTGTGTCAAGTCTAAACTGAAAAAGAACTAAAAATTGGGTAGCACCTATTCACCTCCCTCTAGGTGCCATACTATCCTTTTCAATTGGTATCAGAGCCTCATCTCTTTACTCGGGCTTAACAGCCTAAGAGAAGTATGGCACTTAACGAGGATGGAACTACGGTTGCCGCCGGAACTACGGTTTCCATTGAGGACTTCAATTCCATGAAAGACTCCATGGAAACCCAAATGCGTGAGTTGCGTTAGTTAATGACGAAACTCATGGAAGCCAAAGGCACCGTAGCCCTCCCTCCTCCGGAGGAGGATATAGAGGATAAAAGGGAAAAGGGGTTGATGCAACTAAAATTGATAACCCCATTAAACCAACAAACAATGCTGGGAAGCATGAGTACCATGTGGTTCCCTTTCCGCACTCTCCCGACCCACCAATCCCTCATCCTCCTATTAACCTAAGAGGAGATCCACCTAAGCTAAATGCATCTTTGTTTACTAATTGGCAATCTTCTATGAGATGTCATGTAAAGAGTGACTCTATTGAGCTGTGGAGGATCATTGAAGAAGGATACAAGGCTGTGGATCCAACCAACTTGACAAGAAGAGAGAAAGTTGATTGTCAACTAAATGCCACTGCTCTTCACATGATCTGCCAGTCCGTGGGAGAAAAGGACTTGAGCCATACTGAACACTTCACCACAGCCAAAGAAGTTTGGGATGGTCTCTCCGAGGCATTTGTTGGAAATGAGAGCATGAAGAGGAATAAATTTGATGCCTTGAACAATGAAGTTGAAGGCTTCTACATGTATGAGAGTGAAGATCATGAAGATATGTACTGTATGCTCAAAGCCCTTGCAAATGCCTTTCATAGCCTCGGTGCAATGTATGTTGATGATGCTTGGATCAAGAGAAAGTATGTGAATGCTCTCATGCCCTTTGCGTCTGTTGCATTGAAGACTACAAGGAAGATACAACTGTCATTAATTGTCCTCAAATGAAGTGATGCAAGAAATGCAAGCTTTCAAGGTGCAAACCAAGAATGCACAAGATAATAGGGCTCGTGCCATTGGGATGCACAAGGGTGCGTCACTAGCTTTGAAGGCCAAGGTGGTGAACCAAGAGCAAGAAGAAGAGCTTGTTGTAGCAAAAACACCTAAGAACTCGAACAAGCTCTCCATGAGCATTTGTCCCTTGCTTCAAGAGTCTTTTGGAATGATCCGGCTAAGGCAAAGGCTCAAGTTGATCAAAAGAACAAGTCAAGTGAGAAGAAGGACTTTCTACACTCTAAAGATATAAACGGTGAGACCCCTTGGAGGCTCCTCAGCGATTTGGCCTTTCTGGCCGTCTGATCCTCCCCGCTCCGTGCCTCCACTCCGTCCGATCCCTGCCGGCTCCTAGAGTCGGAATGAATAGGGATTTGCAAAGTCGCTAACCGTACCAACCTTATTGCACCCACTCTCGCTGACATCCTACGTGGATCACCGCTGTAGCCCGAGGCCCCGCCCGTCAGCCTCACGGTTCGTGTTTAATTGGTGTGGCGGACGGGCCTGCTTCCCCCATTGGTTGATTATGTTCGTTTACCATAATGGGTTTTAGCGGTGCCCCTCTAGGATAGCTTTCCTCGTACGTGCATCCTCCCTCCTCTCTCTCGCTGTCGATGGGCCCCGTCCGTTTCGAGGCCCACAGGTCGGTTGCTCGGGACGTTGCGTCGCCGATTTTCCCTTCCATGCGTCGCCGCTGCGTATTTTCTACAGTAGGTCGGGGTACGTTGGGTATTTCGCACGATCGTCGGGTACGTTGCATTGTTCGTGATGTCAGGGAGAATTCGGGCCCGATTTCTCCATCCGAGGTGGGCTCCCTCCATTCGTCGGTGGGTACGTTGCACTATGCTGGTAGTCAGAAGGCCCAAATTCGCGTCACGCTGGCGGCTCGCCATTGGTTCCGGGTGGTTACCGACCTAAATACAGTGCTTCAGGGAACGGGGTATATAGGCTCCGTTCTGGATCGGATGGTTACTGAAGCTCTCATTTCCGCATTTTCTTCTTCCTTGTTGTTCTTGCTCCGCCGTGATTTTCTCGAGCTCCCCCGTGTTTCCATGAATCCGTTTGATGTTTTTTGGTCACGCTTGTTCCCGTTGAGATCAGGTTGGTGATGCATGTAAAATGCATACATGAACTTTGCATTATGTTACTTATATTTCAATCATATTTGCATCATATAAGGGTTATATCATTGTTTTATATTGATTTTGGGAATATTTCACAGTTTCCCTATTTTTCTGGAATTAACCCTGCGCTGGCAGAAAACCCTATTTTCTATATTTTGATCTTTCAGGGACCCAAACGACGTCCAAATGACCTAATATTTTGCGGGGATCATTTTTTTGGAAGGAACAAAGCGTAGGAGCGAAGGAAGCGAAAAAATTGAAACCCGAGGGCCAAAAGAGGTGGGCCCACGCGGCCAAATTCCTTGGCCGCGTGGGACCCACTATCTGGGCCTCGAGCCTCCGATGCCGTCGATCTTCATCCCCGTGCCTTCGTCTTGACCTAAAAACGACAATAAAAATAGTCCCCTGACGGCTTTCGGAAGAGAGCGCCGCAGAAACACAAAACCACGAAACAGAAGACCTGGAGCTGCAGATTGGAGGGGAAAACTCCGGCAGGGTGCTGCCGGGATGGTCTCCATCTTGTCCAACATCTCCACCATCATCACCATGATGAAGGGGGAGTAGTCCACCCCTTGGACTTTGGGTTTGTGGTGGTAACTTGATCTAATCTCTCTATGTATGATCATTGTTGAAGTCCATATAATGTGCCTTGCATAAGTATGGATCTATCTATGTAATTCCTATGGTGGATATTGTGGTATGAGATGATATTTGTTATGCATTTACCGTTGTGTTGGATCTTTTATGACTTGTCATACTTTGGAGATATTCTATGATGCATGTGATGGTTCGATTTATGCATAATGCCTTGTTTATCCATGTCATGAGGTGATTGACACCACCAAGTGTAGATAGATGAGAGAGATGTGGTCATGCACACGAAATATGAATCATTGCACTAGTGTTTAGAATATTGTCCATTATGAAGTATGATGTATGTAGGTACGGGATGGCCGATGTGACAACGACATATGTATTGAGTGACACAATACAACCCAACATCCATTATCTGGGGGTAAAATGGAAGAAGTATGATGTGGGAGTGACAACAAACCACGCTAGCCTTACGAGGGTGACCTAGCAACACAAATGGTTATTTTCTTTCAACTATGTGTTTTAGACATGTAGCCGTCATAGAAGTTTACCATTAAAGCATGACAATTATGTGTACTTTTTATCTATAACATGATAATCACCATAGATGGGAGAGAGGATTGAGTGAACCCATGAACCCAAGTCCATTGTTCTTATAGGAGAAAACCTTTGTCTTGTCCTCTTGCATTGAAGAGGATTGGAAGACTTTTACATTCTTGTTTTGTTACATTAAACTTTCATCCATTAAATCAACCATCTTGTTCTTTAAACTTGTTTAGTGCATAATCAACTAAAACTTGTGACACTTTAGTTGTAGGGAATAGATAACTTTTCCTTCTTGCTCCTGCGGATCGATACCCTACTTCCACATTGAGAGGTGCTACAGTGATCCCCTGCTCTTGGGGGTTATCAAGTACTTTTCTGGCGCCGTTGCCGGGGAGCGTAGCGCTTAAGTTTCTATTCTTGTGTGCACTAGACTTTAGATTTATTTTATCTTGTTTTATATCTTACAATCATCTAAGCTATGGAGGAAGGTTATGTCAAAACTATGGGAGCTTACTATGAATATCGATCAACCAAAGAAGGAAATAGAATGCTTGAATTACTTGAAAATCTCAATGATATGGCTATTGAGTTTTGTGAATTACATGATTTAACTTGCTGCTTTAGAAAAGACTATAAACACTCTCCCTATCAATGTAAGCACAACAGTGATCCTCTAATTGCTTGTTATCGTGAAAATAAATTTTCATGCCCTGATATAGAACAAGTTGAGAAATATATTGCTTATGTTGCAGCCCATGAAATAGACTTTCTTATTGATAATTTTTTTGCAACTAGTCATGAAGCTCGTGTAATGAAAGGACACATTTCTATTCTTCTCCAACTTTGCAAAAAAGAGTTTAGTGATAATGTTTATGTTAAAGAAAGAATTCTTGCTGCCATGGAAAGTACTAATATTTTGCAGGAAAAGGATAATGAAAACATAAGCTTGGAAGAGGAAGTATGTGAAGAGGAGATTGAAATGGATGTGTTCCAACCTAAGCTTGGGGAAGAGTTGGATCTCCCAACTTCACCATCAACATTTGATAGTAGCACTCAAACTCAAAAGTCTTTTGTTATTTATGAAAACCCATGTTATGATGAGTGTCAAACTAAAAATTCTATGGTCCTATATGATAACTCATGCTATTATGATGAAACTAATAATGCTCCTTACTTTCTATTAATGTTACTAGTGAACTTATTGATGATAATGAGGAGTATTGCTTAAATATGGTATATGATAATGCTTTAGATGATGGTCCTATGCTTATTGATAAACCTCCATGTTTAGCTGTTACTAAATTATGTGAGGATAAAAATGATATACTTGCTGTTTGTGATGTTACTCTTACTCATGAGAGTCCTACTTTGTTTCTGGATTCTCCTAATTACACCATAGAGGAGAAATTGCTTATGTTGAGAAATACTTATGTGGTTTGCAATTACCTTTAGTTCCAAATCTTTGTTGCAACCATGATATTAAACTTGATATTGATCTTAATAACTATTTTGAAAAGGGAAGCATGCTAATGAATTCCATAATAAATTTAATGATCCTCCTTATGTACCTAAATTATCTAAGTTGGATGAGTCCAATGGTTATATGGGTGAATTTACTTTTACTTCTTGCAACTATTATGAAAGAGGAGGTGATAAGAGCCCTCTTTATTTTTCTAATAACTATAAGTTGCAAGTATCTACTGTTAATATGCATTGGAAAATTTCTATTTATTGTGCTTCATTCATATACAAAATGCCAATGCATAGAAAGAAAGTTAGACTTTGTTGTTATTACTTTTGTGTTTTGTTTTTCTCTCTACTAGGTCTCAACTTGAATATTATTTTGATTGGATTGATAACACCATGGGACCCTGGTATTATGCATGAACACTTCTCAAGGAAGAGGGACACACCAAAGAACAAGCTCCCTCATGAGCTTTGATGACGTGAAACACACGTTCGTTGGGAGACCCCAAGAGGAAGGTATGATGTAGTCAGCAGCAAGTTTTCCCTCAGAAAGAAACCAAGGTTATCGAACCAGTAGGAGCAGCAACTCTTCAGAAGGTTGTCAACGGCGCCAGAAAAATAGCTGTCGCAGGGAGTCTGGACTGTTGACGTGGAATCTGCACACAACACAATCAAACTACTTTGCCCCAACGAAACAGTGAGGTTGTCAATCTCACTGGCTTGCTGAAAACAAAGGATTAAACGTATGGTGTGGAAAATGAGTATTAAATTGCAGAGAATGAAAAAGGAACAGTTTGCAGTTTGTGGTTGTTTAATCAGTGTAAAAGAATGGACCGGGGTCCACAGTTCACTAGTGGTGTCTCTCCATAAAAGATAACTAACATGTTGGGTGAACAAATTACAGCTGGGCAATTGACGAATAGTGAGCGCATGACAATGCATATACATGACATGTTGACTACTATGATATTTAATTGGGCATTACGACATAATACATAGATCGTTATCCAACAGCATCTATGACTAATAATCCACCGCCGGGTTGTCATCCGAGTCCCCCGTTGGTATTAAGTTGCAAGCAACGGATAATTGCATTAAGTAAAGTGCGTAATGTAAACAAACACATATGCCCGTGGACATAGCATCGTTAGGTTATCCCTAGTGGCAACAGCACATCCACAACCTTAGAACTTTCTGTCACTGTCCCAGGTTAAACGGAGACATGAACCCACTATCTAGCATAAATACTCTCTCTTGGAGTTACAAGCATCTACTTGGCCAAAGCATCTACGAGTAACGGAAAGCATGCAAGATCTTAAATAACATATAAGATAGATTGATAATCAACTTGACATAATATTCAATATTCATCGGATCCCAGCAAACACAACATGTAGCATTACAATAATATGATCTTGATCATGTAGGGCAGCTCACAAGATCTAAACATGATGGCACAAAGTGGAGAGACAACCATCTAGCTACTGCTATGGACCCGTAGTCCAAGGATGAACTACTCACGCATCACTCCGGAGGCAGGCATGGCGATGTAGAAGCCTCCGGTGACGATTCCCCTCTCCGGCAGGGTGCCGGGAAGAGGTTCTGAACCCTCCCGAGCTAGGGTTGACGACGGCGGCGTCTCTGGAACTTTTCGTGGATATTTGCTCAGGTACTTAGGGTTTTCGCGTCGGGGGGAATAAGTAGGCGAAAGGGCGGCGGCTGCGGACCCCCGAGGGGCCCACACCACCCAGGGCGCGGCAGAGGGGGGCCCGCGCCCTGGTGCGTGTGGCCTCCTGGTGGCCCTCCTCTGCTGCTCCTTCGCTCCGTCAGGCGTGTTCTGGAAAAATAGGCACCCCGTGTAGTTTCGTCCAATTCCGAGAATATTTCCAGACTAGCTTTTCTGGAATACAAAAACAGCAGAAAACAGGAACTGGCACTTCGGCATCTTGTTAATAGGTTAGTCCCAAAAAATGTATAAAAGTGATATAAAGTAGATGCAAAACATGTAGCAATTGGTATAAAACAAGCATGGAACATCAAAAATTATAGATACGTTTGAGACGTATCAGCATCCCCAAGCTTAGTTCCTACTCGTCCTCGAGTAGGTAAACGATAAAAACAAATAATTTTTGAGGTGACATGCTACTATCATAATCTTGATCATATAATATTGCAAGGCACATGTAAATGAATGAAGTGATCCAAGTCAATGGTCTATAATTTGCTACCAAATAGATAATGAGTAAACAATGAATCACACAAGCTAAACGTTTTCATGAATAGTACTTTCGAGACAAGCATCAAACAGTTTTGCATAAGTGTTAACTCATAAAGCAATAGTTTCTAATAAAAGGTATTTAATCAACACAAAGGAAGAATTTAGTTTCAGCATTTGCTTCAACTTTCAACATATTTATCTCATGGATATTGTCAACACAAAGTAGTATAACAAGTCCAATACATTGCATATAACGCATGTTGTAACAAAGTTGACACTAGTGTTTGCTTGTGGAAGACAGAAAGAATAGGAAAACTGACTCAACATAAAAGTAAAAGAAAGGCCCTTCGCAGAGGGAAGCAGGGATTAAATCATGTGCTAGAGCTTTTAGGTTTTTGAAAGCATATAGAGATTGCATAAAATATTTGATACTCCTCCCAACCTTGCTAACACAAGCCATGGCTAACCGAATCCTCGGGTGCCTTCCATCAATCACATACCATGGAGGAGTATCTATTTTTGAGAGGTGTTTGTTAATTGTCAACGAATGGTAGCGGGTGAGAACAGTATTCTACCTGTCGAACGGACTTTTAAGAGCGGCTCCCATGAAGGACGTTATTTCTACCAGCAAGGCAGATCATCCCTCTTTCTCTTTGGTTTACACACATTCAGGTATTTCACTGTTTGTCATTGCTTACTGATGAATCAGGGCAAAAGTGTGAAGAGAATTAATTGGTTAAAGTTGTAATTAATTGGGACTGGGCACCCCGTTGCCAGCTCTTTTTGCAAGTTATTGGATAAGCGGATGTATATGCCACTAGTCCAGGTGTAAAAGTCCACTCGACAAATAGAATAAAGAATAACCACACTAATTCCTCATGAGCTAGTAAACATTGACACAAAAAGGGAATAATAACATTTTGAATAATTTAAAGGTAGCACATGAAAAATTTACTTGGAGTGGCAAGGAAATACCACATATAGGTAGTTATGGTGGACACAAATGGCATGGATTTTGGCTCAAGGATTTGGATGCACGAGAAGCATTCCCTCTCAGTACAGAGTTTAGGCTAGCAAGGTTATGTAAGCAAACAAGAATATCAACCCGTACACCAAGTTTTATATGACAAACATATTGCAAACGTTATAAGACTTCATACCGTCTTCCTTGTTAACCAAACCCTGTTATTAGAAAATATCTAGACCTTAGAGGTACCACCGATGCAAACCAAATTTTCAACAAGCTTTACGGTAGTTCTTCACTAATAGGCTTAACTCATGTGATGCACAATTTAATCATGATCTACTTGTTAACTCAAAACAATTGACAAGCATCAAGTTATCCATTTTAGTGATCTACAAGATTAAGCAAGTTTTTCCTTATACCAATTACCACATGCAACATTTTCTGAACCAACCAAACACCAATCAATTTATTTCATCAACTCTCCAAACAAATATAAGTGAAGCAAGAGAGTACTTTCTACAAAAGAAAGCTAATAGCTCTGACAAGAGATACATGAAAACAAGAGCTAAAAGCTGAACAGCGCTAGATATGAATACTCAACAAATATAAGTGAAGAATAGGAGTATTCTCATGAAAAAGCGGAGCGTGTCTCTCTCCCAATCAAGAATGCTAGGGTCCAGTCAAGCTTTATTGAAAATAAAAATGCAATACTGAAAATAAAAAGCACACAGACGCTCCAAGAAAAGCACATATGATGTGAAAGAATTAAAATATAGTTTCACTAGAGATGACCTGATAATTTTGACGATGAAGAAGGGGATGCCTTGGGCATCCCCAAGCTTAGACGCTTGAGTCTTCTTGAAATATGCTGGGGAGATCCATGGGAGCCTCCCCAAGCTTAAGCTCTTCACTCTTCTTGATCCTATTATATCATCCTTCTCTCTTGACCCTTGAAAACTTCCGTCACACCAAACTCAAAGTAGATCTCATTAGAGGGTTAGTGCATAATCAAAAATTCACATGTTCTGTAAAGACGCAATATGATTTGTTACTTTAAACATTAGCTACAGCCACTGATGTTATGTGAAGCTCTTCCACCCAAAAAAGAATTTCACTCAACACTAGTAAAAGAGAGAATGCGAAAAATAAAAAGGCATAATCTGTCTAAAACAGAACAGTCCGCAAAGACGAATTTTTTCGAGGCACTTACGACGCTCAGATCGAGAAACTCTGAACTAATGAAAGTTTCAGACATTCATAAAGATTACGCACAAAAATTTCAGATTTTTAACAATCTGGTGATTTTAGGAATTTCGTACAGTGAACAGCAAAAATCTGTTTCTGCGCAGCAATCAAAATTAAGCATCATCTTATCATTAGAGGCTACTCTTGGCACAACAATGCGAGAAAATAAAGATACAAAGGAGTTGCTACAGAAGTAAACAAACTCCTTGACTCAATAAAAGAAAAATTGCAGAAAAATAAAATGGGTTGCCTCCCATAAGCGCTTTTCTTTAACGCCTTTTAGCTAGGCACAAAGCATGCATCAAGTATTACCAAGTGAAGAAGCATCAACAGAGGTCGGAAGTTTTCTCAACAATGCAATTTATCTTGTCTATGTAAGTTTCGGAATTCCCTTTCTCAATACCTCTAGGCTCATCATTTTCATCAAATGGGTTCTCAGGAACAATCCAATCAAAATTCTTTTCTAGTGCCTCCTGCATTCCTATAAGCTTAAAAGGTATAGGTATTTTAACTTCCCCCTCACCATTAGTTTTCTTAGTGTACTTGAGCCTCTCTTTTTCAAGTTTTTCAAGTGTATTAACAACGTCAATACAATAACCAAGCATCTTGTATTTAATAAAAACTTTTCTAGCTTCCCTAGCAACATCACCAAATTCTTTAAGTAGGGTTTCTAAAACAAAATCTTTCTTTTCACCATCTTCAGTATCATGGAGTTTTAGAAACATGTGCTGCATTATGGGACTAAGGTTGACAAACCGAGCTTCCAACATGTGAACTAGAGAAGCTGTAGCAATTTCATAATTTGGAGCAAGTTCTACCAAGGATCTATCTTCAAAATCTTTAACCATACTAACATGATTCAAGAATTCCTCAATGTTATCTCTTCCAATGATAGACCCACTACCCACAGATATTTCTTTTAAAGTGTACTTAGGGAGAAGCATGATGAAATAATAAAAACCAAACAGAAAATAAACTAGATGCAAGTAACTAATTTTTTTGTGTTTTTGATAATTGAAAGCAAACAAGATAAAATAAAATAAACTAAGCAAGACAAAAACAAAGTAAAGAGATTGGAAGCGTGAAACTCCCCTTGCAGAAGACTGCTGTCTCCCCGGCAACGGCGCCAGAAAAATAGTGCTGTTGACGGGAGACAGACAGCTTCCTGAAGAACTTCTACTCCCCGGCAACGGCGCCAGAAAAGTAGCTTGATGACGTGAAACACACGTTCGTTGGGAGACCCCAAGAGGAAGGTATGATGTAGTCAGCAGCAAGTTTTCCCTCAGAAAGAAACCAAGGTTATCGAACCAGTAGGAGCAGCAACTCTTCAGAAGGTTGTCAACGGCGCCAGAAAAATAGTGTCGCAGGGAGTCTGGACTGTTGACGTGGAATCTGCACACAACACAATCAAACTACTTTGCCCCAACGAAACAGTGAGGTTGTCAATCTCACTGGCTTGCTGAAAACAAAGGATTAAACGTATGGTGTGGAAAATGAGTATTAAATTGCAGAGAATGAAAAAGGAACAGTTTGCAGTTTGTGGTTGTTTAATCAGTGTAAAAGAATGGACCGGGGTCCACATTTCACTAGTGGTGTCTCTCCATAAAAGATAACTAACATGTTGGGTGAACAAATTACAGCTGGGCAATTGACGAATAGTGAGCGCATGACAATGCATATACATGACATGTTGACTACTATGATATTTAATTGGGCATTACGACATAATACATAGATCGTTATCCAACAGCATCTATGACTAATAATCCACCGCCGGGTTGTCATCCGAGTCCCCCGTTGGTATTAAGTTGCAAGCAACGGATAATTGCATTAAGTAAAGTGCGTAATGTAAACAAACACATATGCCCGTGGACATAGCATCGTTAGGTTATCCCTAGTGGCAACAGCACATCCACAACCTTAGAACTTTCTGTCACTGTCCCAGGTTAAACGGAGACATGAACCCACTATCTAGCATAAATACTCTTTCTTGGAGTTACAAGCATCTACTTGGCCAAAGCATCTACGAGTAATGGAAAGCATGCAAGATCTTAAATAACATATAAGATAGATTGATAATCAACTTGACATAATATTCAATATTCATCGGATCCCAGCAAACACAACATGTAGCATCTATCTATTATATTATTAAAACAACAAACAATCAACGGTGTAGATTAGCTAGGCCTAATCAACTAAAAAAGAATGGACAGGATTAATCTTCCGAACGTCCGGTCGTCGGTCCCAATTTTTCATGCTCATATACGTCGTCCTTTTCCCCCATGTCTCCAAACAACAGGGACGTATCCAAGTTGGATTCTGATTTAACTAATGTTATCTGGTCGGTACGTTGATAGGCATGTGTACAATGATACGAAACCATCTGCGATCACCGGCAAAGCAACAACACACAGTATACCAGGCCTTCCATCGAGATCTGGAACACACGCGACGACGCCATGACGCCCAGCTATGCGGAAGAGCGACGACGCCATGGCGCCCAGCTATTCGGAAGGCGACATCGCCATGACGCTCAGCTATTCGGAAGCACACAAGCAAAGAATCGTCAACTCTGATCTAAATCTACGGCAGCAAGAAGTCACGCCCTTCCAAGGCACGTCAAAAGAAAATTTCTATTGCGTTCTTCCGTTGCACGCGGGTTAGTCGAGATCTTCGCCTTCTTCTCGATTTGGTTATGTGCCTTCTGCAATACTTTACTCTTTGAGTGTTAGCGTGATGCATCGAGTCCATCCATCAATTCTTCTTAGCAGCGAGCTTTCCATCTAGCTTCAGATCCTTGCCGGATATAATTGGCCAGGACCATAATAGGTTGATCCATCAGCTTCCAGGGAGCAGCCCGTCAAGGAGCCATAACGTGCGTCTCAGTCGGCGTGAATACGCAGATCGTTCTCGATGCATGTATGGTCACGGCGAAACCAGGTGCGCATCTGATCTTGACCTCAATCCAATTGATTCACTAACTTTTTTTTTAATAAAATTGATCCACTAACCTGCTTTCATAATTTTGATTGATTCAGCGGGTACAATAGAAATAAAAAATCCTCTTCCCCGTCGCCTTTTTTTAGAGGTTGTCTATACACCTGACGGCAGCAATCGGCGGAAGTTTGTGCTTTCACGGCGCCATGTTCGTACAGCCATCCAATTGTACCCATCAAGTCGAGGGATGGTAAGAGTACATGATATGTATTTTTGTGCATGCACCAATAAAGTATCTTGACTGTCCATATCAACAAGGTTAATAATTTATTACGTGGTGTTAATATACATGAGAAGAATGAAAAGGATTGACTTGGTGTTCTCTCTTCTCGGTTTCTACTGTATACTGATATATGTGTGCAAACCGGTATTCCAGCAATTATTTCAAAAAAGACCAGCAATTGATACTTATAATGGACTGATTAGCATAATAAAATGATAAAAGAGATTAACTCAACAATTTTTTTATTATGTACTTTGTGACTTCAGGAGCTGCTATTGACGTGAATTTTATTTCTGCTCGAGAAGCTGGTGCAAATATACATGAGAAGAATGACAAGGATTGAGGTGGTGTTCTTTCTTCTCGGTTTCTACTGTATACTGATATATATGTGCAAACCGGTATTCCAGAAATTATTTCAAAAAAATCCAGCAATTGATACTTATAATGGATTGATTAGCATAAGAAAATGATAAAAGAGATTAACTCAACAGATTAATATTGTTGGGTTTGGCGTATTACATCAGAAGAGGAAAAAAAATGCTGAACATTCTTCTCAATGTTATGTCTATATTTTTATCCTGAAATTGTTCTCAACATAGACATCTTTACAATGAGCAGTAGAGAGTAATGAAGTTTAAATTACTTGGGGACCCTGAATTTTAAGAGCAGGCTTTAAGTTTACCTTGAATTGTTAATATGACATAAACTTTGATGCCAACAAATGCACCAAAATAGCAAGCACACAAAGAACTAATGTTTTGTCTTTCATGAGTAATTTTTTTAAGTATATTTACTTAGGATTTGCTGCGCACTTTGTGCTATAAGAATCATATACATCTCTTTTCGTGTTCTCACTTATGACTTATGTTATTTATTAGTATTTAAAAAACGAGAGTTAATATTGTATGGGAGAAGGTTGCATTAGTTTTTCTTGCTTTTCAAATGCATCATGTGTTTTGTTGCAGGGAGCTATCAAAATCGGTGCTGCTAGATATACTATTTGGCAAGGATGATACGATGGCCACAGGTTGATGGCACGTCTGGCGAAATCATCAATTCATCATCCACTGTCCTAGAATTGTTGAATTGTGCGGTACGCATGAGAAATTTTGTTGATAATTGTGTACTCCTCATGTCCCAATATACTGATTTCATGATTCAAGTATTTCTCAGTGTCTTAATCTGAATAATGGACAGAACCTGAGTTCTCGACTCTCTGACGTTATGTTTGTTGATGCTTCATGTATGTTGTTGCAAAGAGCCAGAGCTATCAACAAATATAATTAGTGCTCCTCACATACTTTCTACATTTGTGATCTGGTGGATTCAGTTTATATGGTTTCCGTTACCCTTACTTGCATATAGGTGTATAGCTAACTGATTTGTGTCATGTTGTAGACTTTCTCCACCTTGTAAGGGATTCTTTGGTGATGCTATGTTTGCTCAAAACAACAACTGAGAGAGCTTATTAACTTTGACAGATCATGTAGCTTTTTCTTTATATATGTCATTTGTTTTTCATTTTGACAGCCAATGGATCCTTTTTAAGCAAATGATGGTTGTATTACACATCACAATTGAATTTCTAAATGACTGCATGCCCAGTAGCTTTATTTCCGTGTAATCAAAATATGATACATCATTCTTGAGGCGGAAGCGGAATAGAGCCAGCCTTCTAGCTTTATTGAATAAATAGATTTGTCAATTTATCCTTTATACTAAAGTCTCATATTATATATCGGTTCATTTTGGGCTCTCATAAGTACATTATATTGGATTATTCTACTTGAGTACTATACTACTAGCGATTGATCAAGAAGGAGCAGAAATTAGGTAGTCACATTCAATTGAAGGAGTGTAAGGGAAAAAAAAGAGTTCAAGGGTAGAGTGCGCAGTGCATCAAAGTTTTTTTTGTGCGAAACACACCACAAACACAAACGCTCACATACACGTGCACACAACCATCCCTATGAGCACTTCCAAAGTACCAAGCCGACGGGTCGAGTCTTGAGATTGACGAATTCGCAACGGGCACCTCGCTGTCGACGCGAACGTCGTCTTCCACTGAAGAATATTCCGTCTAAATGAGAAACACCAATGCCACAAGCACGTTCTCGCACGTGCATCAATTAACATTACATTGAAGCCTCACATTCCCAGTTATAACATGTGAAGCGTTTTATCATCTAGCCGCGCAATTGCGCGGGCCACCCAGCTAGTTATATTATTAAAACAACAAACAATCAACGGTGTAGATTAGCTAGGCCTAATCAACTAAAAAAGAATGGACAGGATTAATCTTCCGAACGTCCGGTCGTCGGTCCCAATTTTTCATGCTCATATACGTCGTCCTTTTCCCCCATGTCTCCAAACAACAGGGACGTATCCAAGTTGGATTCTGATTTAACTAATGTTATCTGGTCGGTACGTTGATAGGCATGTGTACAATGATACGAAACCATCTGCGATCACCGGCAAAGCAACAACACACAGTATACCAGGCCTTCCATCGAGATCTGGAACACACGCGACGACGCCATGACGCCCAGCTATGCGGAAGAGCGACGACGCCATGGCGCCCAGCTATTCGGAAGGCGACATCGCCATGACGCTCAGCTATTCGGAAGCACACAAGCAAAGAATCGTCAACTCTGATCTAAATCTACGGCAGCAAGAAGTCACGCCCTTCCAAGGCACGTCAAAAGAAAATTTCTATTGCGTTCTTCCGTTGCACGCGGGTTAGTCGAGATCTTCGCCTTCTTCTCGATTTGGTTATGTGCCTTCTGCAATACTTTACTCTTTGAGTGTTAGCGTGATGCATCGAGTCCATCCATCAATTCTTCTTAGCAGCGAGCTTTCCATCTAGCTTCAGATCCTTGCCGGATATAATTGGCCAGGACCATAATAGGTTGATCCATCAGCTTCCAGGGAGCAGCCCGTCAAGGAGCCATAACGTGCGTCTCAGTCGGCGTGAATACGCAGATCGTTCTCGATGCATGTATGGTCACGGCGAAACCAGGTGCGCATCTGATCTTGACCTCAATCCAATTGATTCACTAACTTTTTTTTTAATAAAATTGATCCACTAACCTGCTTTCATAATTTTGATTGATTCAGCGGGTACAATAGAAATAAAAAATCCTCTTCCCCGTCGCCTTTTTTTAGAGGTTGTCTATACACCTGACGGCAGCAATCGGCGGAAGTTTGTGCTTTCACGGCGCCATGTTCGTACAGCCATCCAATTGTACCCATCAAGTCGAGGGATGGTAAGAGTACATGATATGTATTTTTGTGCATGCACCAATAAAGTATCTTGACTGTCCATATCAACAAGGTTAATAATTTATTACGTGGTGTTAATATACATGAGAAGAATGAAAAGGATTGACTTGGTGTTCTCTCTTCTCGGTTTCTACTGTATACTGATATATGTGTGCAAACCGGTATTCCAGCAATTATTTCAAAAAAGACCAGCAATTGATACTTATAATGGACTGATTAGCATAATAAAATGATAAAAGAGATTAACTCAACAATTTTTTTATTATGTACTTTGTGACTTCAGGAGCTGCTATTGACGTGAATTTTATTTCTGCTCGAGAAGCTGGTGCAAATATACATGAGAAGAATGACAAGGATTGAGGTGGTGTTCTTTCTTCTCGGTTTCTACTGTATACTGATATATATGTGCAAACCGGTATTCCAGAAATTATTTCAAAAAAATCCAGCAATTGATACTTATAATGGATTGATTAGCATAAGAAAATGATAAAAGAGATTAACTCAACAGATTAATATTGTTGGGTTTGGCGTATTACATCAGAAGAGGAAAAAAATGCTGAACATTCTTCTCAATGTTATGTCTATATTTTTATCCTGAAATTGTTCTCAACATAGACATCTTTACAATGAGCAGTAGAGAGTAATGAAGTTTAAATTACTTGGGGACCCTGAATTTTAAGAGCAGGCTTTAAGTTTACCTTGAATTGTTAATATGACATAAACTTTGATGCCAACAAATGCACCAAAATAGCAAGCACACAAAGAACTAATGTTTTGTCTTTCATGAGTAATTTTTTTAAGTATATTTACTTAGGATTTGCTGCGCACTTTGTGCTATAAGAATCATATACATCTCTTTTCGTGTTCTCACTTATGACTTATGTTATTTATTAGTATTTAAAAAACGAGAGTTAATATTGTATGGGAGAAGGTTGCATTAGTTTTTCTTGCTTTTCAAATGCATCATGTGTTTTGTTGCAGGGAGCTATCAAAATCGGTGCTGCTAGATATACTATTTGGCAAGGATGATACGATGGCCACAGGTTGATGGCACGTCTGGCGAAATCATCAATTCATCATCCACTGTCCTAGAATTGTTGAATTGTGCGGTACGCATGAGAAATTTTGTTGATAATTGTGTACTCCTCATGTCCCAATATACTGATTTCATGATTCAAGTATTTCTCAGTGTCTTAATCTGAATAATGGACAGAACCTGAGTTCTCGACTCTCTGACGTTATGTTTGTTGATGCTTCATGTATGTTGTTGCAAAGAGCCAGAGCTATCAACAAATATAATTAGTGCTCCTCACATACTTTCTACATTTGTGATCTGGTGGATTCAGTTTATATGGTTTCCGTTACCCTTACTTGCATATAGGTGTATAGCTAACTGATTTGTGTCATGTTGTAGACTTTCTCCACCTTGTAAGGGATTCTTTGGTGATGCTATGTTTGCTCAAAACAACAACTGAGAGAGCTTATTAACTTTGACAGATCATGTAGCTTTTTCTTTATATATGTCATTTGTTTTTCATTTTGACAGCCAATGGATCCTTTTTAAGCAAATGATGGTTGTATTACACATCACAATTGAATTTCTAAATGACTGCATGCCCAGTAGCTTTATTTCCGTGTAATCAAAATATGATACATCATTCTTGAGGCGGAAGCGGAATAGAGCCAGCCTTCTAGCTTTATTGAATAAATAGATTTGTCAATTTATCCTTTATACTAAAGTCTCATATTATATATCGGTTCATTTTGGGCTCTCATAAGTACATTATATTGGATTATTCTACTTGAGTACTATACTACTAGCGATTGATCAAGAAGGAGCAGAAATTAGGTAGTCACATTCAATTGAAGGAGTGTAAGGGAAAAAAAAGAGTTCAAGGGTAGAGTGCGCAGTGCATCAAAGTTTTTTTTGTGCGAAACACACCACAAACACAAACGCTCACATACACGTGCACACAACCATCCCTATGAGCACTTCCAAAGTACCAAGCCGACGGGTCGAGTCTTGAGATTGACGAATTCGCAACGGGCACCTCGCTGTCGACGCGAACGTCGTCTTCCACTGAAGAATATTCCGTCTAAATGAGAAACACCAATGCCACAAGCACGTTCTCGCACGTGCATCAATTAACATTACATTGAAGCCTCACATTCCCAGTTATAACATGTGAAGCGTTTTATCATCTAGCCGCGCAATTGCGCGGGCCACCCAGCTAGTTACAATAATATGATCTTGATCATGTAGGGCAGCTCACAAGATCTAAACATGATGGCACAAAGTGGAGAGACAACCATCTAGCTACTGCTATGGACCCGTAGTCCAAGGATGAACTACTCACGCATCACTCCGGAGGCAGGCATGGCGATGTAGAAGCCTCCGGTGATGATTCCCTCTCCGACAGGGTGCCGGGAAGAGGTTCTGAACCCTCCCGAGCTAGGGTTGACGACGGCGGCGTCTCTGGAACTTTTTGTGGATATTTGCTCAGGTATTTAGGGTTTTCGCGTCGGGGGGAATAAGTAGGCGAAAGGGCGGCGACTGCGGACCCCTGAGGGGCCCACACCACCCCAGGGCGCGGCAGAAGGGGGGCCCGCGCCCTGGTGGCGTGTGGCCTCCTGGTGGCCCTCCTCTGCTGCTCCTTTGCTCCGTCAGGCGTGTTCTGGAAAAATAGGCACCACTGTGTAGTTTCGTCCAATTCCGAGAATATTTTCAGACTAGCTTTTCTGGAATACAAAAACAGCAGAAAACAGGAACTGGCACTTCGGCATCTTGTTAATAGGTTAGTCCCAAAAAATGTATAAAAGTGATATAAAGTAGATGCAAAACATGTAGCAATTGGTGTAAAACAAGCATGGAACATCAAAAATTATAGATACGTTTGAGACGTATCAAGCTTCAAGCTTCATGATCACCAAAATAAGAAGCCTAGCTACGTGGCTATAAAGAAAGCGCTTTACGGGAGGCAACCCGGTTGTTTTTATTTTTGATTTTCTTTGTGTCCTCTTGCTGTAACAAGAGACTTAGTTTTTAGTTTTGTTTCTGGAATTTTTAATGAAGTGCCAAGTTTTACCTATTTTGGCTTGAAAAAGTTGCGTTTTGCATTCAGAGATTTCATTCCAGCACGAATCTGTGCACGGTATGATTTTTCATTCCTATCATGTGACTCCGAATGAGCTGAAATTAGAACTGTAGTTGCAACCTTTCATCCTCTGTAAGCGTGAATGTTTTCAGATTTTTTCGACATATTTAAGTAGGGTAGAAAAATGCGTTTTGCTGCTGCTGTTTTTCTGGACAGATTCTGTCCCATTTTGTTTGATGCATTCATTGAACTTTTAACTTGAATCTTTTTGATCCAATTGAGTTTATAAGTAGGCATACAACATTATACACTTTCTGGACATTCATATGAATTTTTGTTTAAGGATTTTATGCAGCATGCAATTCATTTGTCTATCACTACTAATGTCACCCACAGAAAAGAAATGGGAGAAACGTTGTTTTGAAGTTTTTTCACAGTGATTAGAGGAGATGCACCAACAGCTATCCAAGGATGGTGAAGACCATAAGCTTGGGGATGTGGAGACAACCCCATTGGACCAACACACTCACGGTTTGCACACGTCTAACTTCTGTTTTTCGATCAATGCACTTTATCGCATAAACTTGGAGCGTCTTTTATTTTTGTTATTTCGGTTTGGTTTTTATTTGTGAGACCACCACTTTTCATTTATGTTATGAGAGAGCTACTGGAAATTTGGGTTGAATTAAGTTGGATGCTATTAAAAAGATTGGGAAAGGGATGTTTGAGTTGATTCAAAAAGATACATATAGTTGCATGATTCATGTGCTTTTTAATGAGTATTAATTTGCAAGTGGTTTATCAAGAGCTATCTTTTATTCATGTTTTGATGCTGAATGTTACTTTACTTTGTATAACATGGATTGGTTAGTTCTATGGACACTTATGCATGCATTTAGACGGTCAACTTTCTCCCTCTTGCTAACCCAAAAATTCCAACAAGTAAAAACTTGTTTTCCAGCACCTTCAACCAAAGTTTTCCAGTTAGTCCACCATATCTACCCATTAGCTTAATGCTATTCCGAGTATGTTTATCATGTTATATTGTATTATCTATGTTTCCAAATTAAAATGCTTATGTTATTGATTGTTATGGGAAAGTTGGTTAAAAAGCTCTCACGAACTTGATGCACACTTTACTTTTATTGCACTTAATAAACATGAACCATTGTGATTAAAATTATGAAGTTGTATGTGTGGGGACCCCGGACTAGCTGTCCGAAATACCCGATTATGCTTAACACAACGATCCCGTGATCAGTCTGTCGTTGCACATAATCCGAATTGGATACCAAAGTTTACATCCATTACAGTACCGAATAAAAAGTCTTACATAAATGGTCATTTAGACCAAGTTCTTACATAGGTGCCTTCAAGGGCCAAACCAAAATATCAGCGGAAGCTACGGCGTAGTAGACATCATATTCTAACGATGACCACCCGACAGGCAGCTGACTTGTGGAGATCCTTAGTTGGCGTAGAAGTCGCCATACTCTTGCTCGGCGTAGTGCTCCTCCTCGTAGTCTGGCTAGGTCAATAGCCAGGGACGAAACCAATATGAGTACATTTGAATGTACTCGCAAACTACCCCAACATGAGTATGCACTAGTTTTATTTTAGTTGACAACTTTTATTTATTTTAAACATCTCTATATCTTTATTGAAAAAGGTAAGAAGAGTTTTATAACTATTTTTAAAAGAAACCCACATCTCATTTGTTCTCCAAAACTCCTCCTGTTTCTGACCATGGCTCACCATGGTCCATCTATTTCAACAACTCATATCACTCCATGTGGTATAGCTGTGTAACACCATCTCCAATTCAGTTTCTTTTTAAACTTAAAAACCTTTCCAAAAACTTGCACATGGTCAAAGTAGGGCCTCCCAACTGTCCATATCCGAGGACTCGGCTATTCGAATAGTTTTACACTCTGCAGAGGTAGCACGCTTTTCCCACATCCATCCGGCGACTCATCGTGTCCGCCACGTCTCGCCATACAGGGTGTATGCGAAGTAAGCCGCCGACCATAGCCTGTCCTTTGCTCATGCTAGTATAGGATCCTTCCCATATGACACTTCCAACACACTTAACCCAGCCCTTCGGAATCTAAGTGTGAGGACTCATAGGTTTTGTCCGGCGGTTTATGGTGGAACCTTCAATCCTCCTCCTTATCTTTCATAGAGTTTGAGCGAGGACCCGGGTCAGGGGTAGACCAACACACTATCCCCTCATGCATGACGGAGTCATCTCCGTCGATGAGGTATCCAGTACTAATATGAGCAAACTATATGGCTAAGCCTTTTCCCATATGTGGTGGATGTGGTCGCACAGGGTATCGGATGGTTGACGTAAGTACAAGGACACACTGTGAATTTTTCATAAACATCACCATTTTTCCTCTTCTCCATTCCAACACCGACATCTCGGTATTTCATAATCTCACAGGTAATTTCAAAGGAGTTTTGAACAAAACATAATTGTTTTTTTTTCCATCCTATAATTTGATATAACTATCTTATATTTCTACATAGGTGGCAAAATAATTTTCATATACTTTTGAAATGGGTTTTATAAATCTTGCCTTGAGAGTAAAACATGTTATGAAAGTAGATGCATATGTTTGTAGTGCAAGCTCAGAGAATAGCTTGCCTTGCTTGGCAAAGTGATCTTGCTCTTGTTCTTCAATTTCAGCAAACTCTCCTTCCTCGATATATCCGTCAACGTTTTCGTCTAATTAAAAAACAAACAATGCAAACAATCACTAAGCTATACAAGCAATCATCTCAACACAACAATCAAGAACATCACACATAGCTACTGCACACGTCAAACCATACAATTTGGTTTCAAAATATTTGAATTAAACATCATTTATTTATGTTCAACATTATGGCAGAAACTTGTGGAACATGTTTAATTCAATAACTTGAGTTCTGTTGGTCACAAAATACAAACTAAAATTCTATGGGAAGCTACTGATGTGTAGAAGACAACACAATTGAGTTTGGATTAATTTGAGTTACCAAACTCTCTACATATTTGTTTGAATCCAGAAGCTTAATAATCAAGTTTTAGCTACCAATTAATTTATGTTGCTCCTAAAATTAAATCCTTTTAGGGGTAACTAAACATGACTAAATGTGACCTAACAAAATTAGTCCTAATTCATTTGAGTTTACCATTAAACATAATTAAATGTTTGAGTGCAGAAGGGTGTTTAAACTTCAACTGAATACTAAACAAATACTACTGCACAATTAATTCTACCAAAAATAGGGAAGCTAATAAATGACAGTACTAAGCTAGCAAAATTGGTTTGGAATTATTTGGACTAACAGAGTATCAGAAACAAACAAGTTTAGAATTTAAACCTTCTGTAGTATTTTTAATAATACTTTTTATCTATTTAATTAAATGACATGAGACCAATTGGGTTGGTTAAACAATTTCATAAGCTTTTCAGAACAGTTGAGTTTTATTTATTTGGATTCTTAAATCTCAAGATATTGAATTTACAAGTTCATACCAGTACTGAAAATTTTAGAGAATTTGAATTAGGAAAATCCACTGTTGTGGATAATGTTGAAATTGCTGACATGGGGGACCCACTGGTCAGCGGCTCAGTACGCGCGGGGAAATTAATTAAACCCTGACGAATGGGGCCCGCTCGTCAGTCTCTCTCTCTCTCTCTCTAATACACGAAACGGTACGCAACCGTTGGATCGAGATCCAACGGTCCACGTGCGACGCGACGACGGCGACCAAGATTTGGCGGCGCTGCCGCGCCGGCGGCGATGTGGTGGACGGATCTCTCACCTAGGGGGCACGGGAAGGCACGGCGATGACGTGAAACGGCGGCGGAGGCTCGGGCGATCGTCCTGGCTGAGTCCTGCTTGCTGGGACGGCGTCTAGCTCCGGCGGCGTGTCGACGAACTTCCCACGGCCACGGCAGCTACTCCGGCGAGCTTCCTACGGCGTTCCTGTGCACGATCCAGAGGGAAAAAGGGATGGGGTGAGTGCGGTGAGCTCGGGCAACAGCGTAGAGGGGTCGGAGGGGAGAATGGAGCAGCAGGACGCTGCGGCCACGACGGACCTTGACGGCGGCAGAGCTACGGCACGGCACGCCCTTCTGGCGGCTCACGGTGAAGTTGGAGAGGGGGAGTGAGGGAGTGGGGTGGTGTGCTTCTTCCAGAGGGGTGAGGGGTGGTTTTATAGCGTAGGAGGTGGCGTACGGTGGACGGGGTGCAAGCACGTCCGCGGCTCGCCGGCGGGAACTCCTCCTCGAATTCGAGCCGTGAGGGGCGAGGCGTGGCAATGCGAGGGCGAGCGGGGTCCGGGGAGGTTCTAGAAGGTTTCGGGGGCGAGCAGCGCGTGTCGAGAAGCAAGGGGGCGGGCCAATTTCACCGGCGCCGTCCAAGTGCTGCTGCGGCGGCAATGGGGGACAGGGCGGCGATTTCGGCAACGGGGTGCTCGAGTTCGTGCAGAGGGCGCAGAAGCGACGACCGTGGACGGCTGCGAGCGAGAGGGGGGCCTGGGGGGCCCGGGGAAACGGCGAGGCGCCCGGCGTGCGGCGACGACACGGCGACGGAGAGGTAGGCGATGACACTTTTGCCAAAACCCCCTGGCTCCTGTGCGCTTCTTCTTTTCCTTCTTCTTTCATCTATTTACTTTTTAGTCCTTCTGTTCATTGCAGTAGCACTTCTTGATTTAATTTGAGGCACTAAATCAATTTATAAAAATTTGCCAAAATTTGTGGGGCCTTCCCATAATGTGCAGAAGCTCCACAAAATTTGGCTTTGCAAATAAAATGTTTTGAAACATTTTCTTTCATAGGGTTTTAATTATTAAATTTTGGTTTTATTGCTAATTGAATTTTACTTTTGAATTTTTAAACTAATTCAAAATATTATTTGAGAGAGAAAAGTAGTAAGGACAAAATGGGAGTGTTTACATTACCACTCCTCTGAATTTTATTGTAAAGGAAAACAATTTCTTACTTGGAGAATTTCTATGTGACACTTGTCACTTTGATTTTATTTCTTGTTTCAATTTCTTTGTGTTTGTAATTAATCTTTTCAATTCAAGCAAACACATTACAAGCAACAAGAAAATAATGTCACAAGTATAATACACAAGCAACGGGCATAACCAACACATATAATTTAACAAAAGTTTTTGTTGGCTCTCATTTTTGGAATATTCTCTGTTTATGAATTTGGGATGTTACAGATCCTTCCCCCTTAAAATAAATCTCGTCCCGAGATTTGCTAGGCTTATTATTTAGACATAATTCACCTCCTTCTTAGTCCTATTTGGATTTATGTCGTGCCAATCCAACATAAGCCCCTATTTTATTTACTTTTTCTATCTAATTTTTTTTTACCATTGTATTTCCATTGACAAAGGTCTATTGAACAAATAGAATTTGTAGATAGATAGGTCTCTTTATCCTCACTGCATATTATATTATATTTTTCTCCCTACACTTCGCTCAAATGATAAGGGTGTTCCTTTTGCATGTATTTTCATACAATATTTTTATTTCATTAAAATAAAAGTCGCTAAAAAAAAAGGAGCATTTTGCCATTGTAATCGGGGTCGCTCTTTTTTTAACCTTAGTGTAGTGGAATTTAACCGGATCTGTTCATTTTGGCATTTGAGTTTTTTCATGGTCGATAAATTCTTTCTTTTGATGTCTTGCTAATTCAATGTTTTGACAGAAGCGCGCGGTGTAATTCCATACTAAAGAGGTCTGGGAATTCGCTTCGAAGATAATCTTCGCGTTCCCAAGTTGCTTCTTCTTCAGAGTGGTTAGTCCACTGGACTTTGTAAAACTTGATCGCACGTCTTCGGGTAACTCGAACATCTTCTTCGAGAATCTTGAGAGGTCTCTCACGATAAGTCATCTTGGTTCAGGTCGATGGAGAGGTGGTCGATGTTTTTGAAAACATCAGGCTGGTCAGGAACTTCAAGACACTTCCGGAGCAAGGAAATGTGGAAGACATCATGATAATCTCCTAACTCCTGGGGTAACTCCAGCTGATAGGATACTTCTCCTCGACGAGCAATGACCTTGAAGGGTCCAATATACCTTGGCGCTAATTTTCCTTTGACATGGAAACGCTGCATTCCTTTAAGGGGTGTCACTCGGAGATAAACATAATCTCCGACGTTGAAGGTGAGGTCACGGCGCTTGGTGTCAGCGTAACTCTTCTGACGGGATTGGGCAGTTTTGAGGCGTTCACGAATAAGCTGAACTTGCTCTTCAGCTTCACGGAGGGTATCTGGTCCGAACAATTTGCTTTCTCCGGTATCGGACCAATTCAGGGGTGTACGACACTTCTTGCCGTAAAGGGCTTCAAAAGGGGCCATTTGCAGACTAGACTGATAACTGTTGTTGTACGAGAACTCTGCAAACGGAAGACAATCTTCCCACTTGGAACCATAGGATAGAACACATGCGCGAAGCATGTCCTCCAATATCTGGTTCACTCGCTCAGTTTGGCCATCGGTCTGGGGATGATAAGCTGTGCTAAATGCTAACTTGGTTCCGAGGGCTTCATGAAGGGATTTCCAGAATCTTGAGGTGAATTGCGTGCCTCTATCAGATACAATCTTCTTAGGCACACCATGCAGGCTCACTATTCTGGAAATATACAGTCTGCTAACTGAGTCCGGTAGTGGTCTTGACAGGATGAAATGGGCAACCTTGGTCAGTCGATCAACGATGACCCAGATTGAATCATGGCCTCGGTTGGATCTTGGAAGTCCGGTAATAAAATCCATTCCAATCTCATCCCACTTCCACTCGGGAATTTTCAAAGGTTGAAGCAATCCAGCGGGTCGCTGATGTTCAGCCTTAACTCGCTGGCAGATGTCACACTTGGCTACGAATGAACCAATCTCTCGCTTCATTCCATGCCACCAAAATCTTTCTCGAAGGTCTTGGTACATTTTGGTTCCGCCGGGGTGGATTGAATAAGGGGTCTCATGGGCCTCCTTCAGGATTAACTCCTTAAGTTCCGTGACATTGGGCACACAGATACGGTCATTGAATTTCAGCACTCCTTCAGCATCTTCGGTAAAACCGGGTGCTTTGCCGAGGGAAATCTTCTTCCTAATTCCTCTATGCTTTCATGACCTTTTGGGCTTCTTTGATTTGATCCATCAGGGTTGGGGTTAACTCTAATTGGCGAGATAACCATGGCTAACAAGCTCTAGTCCAAAATCTTGGAACTCTTTGAACAAGGCTGGCTGTTCGGCTTGGATCAGGGCATTCAGGGTGCAAGGTTTGCGACTAAGGGCATCGGCAACTACATTAGCCTTTCCAGGGTGATAATGGATTCCAATATCATAATCCTTGATTAATTCCATCCATCTCCTCTGTCGCAGGTTCAGATCTTTCTGGGTGAAAATATACTTCAAGCTTTTGTGATCTGTATAGACCTCGCAGCGATGTCCCGCAAGATAGGGACGCCACGTTTTGAGCAAGAACAACAGCAGCTAACTCCAAGTCATGGGTTGGGTAATTCTCTTCATGCGGTCGCAACTGCCGGGACAGGTACGACACAACTTTGCCTTCTTGCATCAGAACGCAACCAAGTCCGAGGCGTGATGCATCGCAATACACGTCGAAACTCTGGGTGACGTCTGGCATGATCAGGATTGGGGCTGAGGTTAGTCTCTTCTTCAGTTCTTGGAAACTATCCTCACACTTCTGAGTCCATTCAAATTTCTTGTCCTTCTTCAACAGTTGGGTCATGGGTTTGGCTATACTGGAAAATCCTTCAACGAACTTGCGGTAATAACCGGCAAGTCCGAGAAAGCTTCGGATTTCAAACACATTGGTTGGGGATAACCAGTCATAATGGCTTGATCTTCTCGGGTCAACAGAAATTCCTCCGGCAGACACAACATGTCCGAGAAATGCCACTTCACTGAGCCAAAACTCACACTTGCTAAGCTTGGCATACAGCTGGTGCTCTCGGAGGTCTCCAAAACTAGACGCAGGTGTTCAGCATGCTCTTCTTCGGTCTTGGAATAAATAAGGATGTCATCAAGGAAAACTACCACGAACTTGTCGAGGTACTCCATGAAAATCTTGTTCATGAGATTCATGAAATAGGCTGGGGCATTGGTCAGACCAAAAGACATCACGGTGTATTCAAACAACCGTAACGAGTGGTGAAGGCGGTCTTGGGAATGTCTGTCTCTCGGATCTTCAACTGATGGTATCCTGTCCGAAGATCGATCTTGGAAAAGACTCGGGCTCCGTTCATTTGATCGAACAGATCCTCGATCTTGGGAAGAGGATACTTATTTTTAATGGTACGTCATTCAGCTTGCGATAATCCACACACAGGCGTGTGGTACCGTCTCTCTTGTCCACAAATATAATGGGTGATCCCCAAGGTGAAGCACTTGGGCGAACAAGTCCTTTGCTGAGCATATCTGCCAATTGCTTCTTCAACTCAACCAGCTCTTCCGGATTCATCCGATAAGGTCTTTGGGATATAGGGGCGGTTCCTGGGATAAGCTCAATTATGAACTCAATTTCCCGGTCTGGCGGCATACCAGGCAATTCTTCTGGGAAAACATCCTTGAACAGGTGAACAACACGGATCTCATCTAGGGCAGGTCGAGCTATGCTCTCATGGCAGCCTGGGTGGATTGACTAGTTTCAGACACATACTCCACTTCTACTTCTTTGTCGGTGGTGATGGATACAGCTCTTCTAGCACAGTCAATTCGACCATGGTACTTGGCTAACCAATTCATACCGAGTATAACATCGATGCCTTGGGTTCCCAGAACAATTAAGTTAACTGGAAACTTTTCTCCTTTGATCTCAAGGGGTACATCGGAGCAAAACATCTTGGTCTCTACGGTGGATTCTGGGATTTGGATGACCATGGGTTTGGGTAAGAGGCTCTCGACTAAACCTCCCTTAGCAACAAATTCTTGGGTAACAAATGAATGGGTAGCACCAGAATCAAACAGAACAGTTGCAGGTACTGAGTTGACAAGGAACGTACCCAGCACAACATCCGGAGCATCCTGAGCTTCTTCAGCATTGATGTGGTGCAGACGACCCTTGGCAACAGCAGCATTTCCGCGGGGTGCGGCATTCTTGCCATTTCCATTCCATTGCGGCCTTGACCATTGTTCGTGCCGGCGCATTGGGGCGCTGACATTCCTCTTGGGATTGGGACATTCTGGAGTAGTGACCCTTGTTGCCGCATTCAAAGCAGACAACATTGGATTGGGGTGAAGTTGTTGAAGTTTCCTCCGGGACGGTTATTGTCATTGGGGCGGTTGAAGTTGTTTGGGCGGTTAGGGTAATTGGGGCGTGGAGCTTGGGGTGGACGATAGGCAGGCCTGGGTTCTGCTGAAAGATACGAGGTTTCTGGCTGCTCGAATCCTCCTCTTGCGACCTTCATACATAGACTTGCGCTTGGTCTCCAGCTGGATGGCTTGTCCACAAGTGACTCCAGATCACGGAAGTCATGGATAACCAGAGCACACTGCAGTTCATCATGGAGTCCACTCATGAAACGCTCCATCTTCTTCTCTTCTTTGTCGGTGTCATCAGGAGCATACCGAGATAAGTCGGTAAATCATCCAGATAACCGACCACATCTCTACTTCCCTGCCTCAGTTTGCGGAACTCATCCTTCTTCCTCTCAATAAGTCCGTAAGGAATATGCTTCTTGCGGAACTTCTCCTGGAACTCAGCCCAGTTGATGACATGACCAGCTGGCTGGAGAGTCTTGGTAGTTTCCCACCAAGCTCTTGCAGGTCCAGCGAGATAGTGGGTTGCATACACACTTTCTCATTTTCTCCCACAGCAGCAACTTCAAGATTATTGTCGATGGTGCGAAGCCAATCATCGGCTTCTAGTGGGTGAAGTCCCTTGGAGTAGGTGGGTGGGTTGGTCTTCTGAAAATCGCCTAAGGTGGATCGCTGGTTCTCATTGCCATTGCCATTACCACCATTGTTGTTGTTGTTGTTGTTGTTGTTGTTGTTGTTGTTGTTGTTGTTGTTGTTGTTGTTATAGGCGGCTGCGAGTTGTTGCAGGGCAACGAGATGAGCCTGGCGCTCCTGCCGGGCATTCTCACGTTCCTCCATGATAAGTGCGAGAAGTTGGGCGGGGGTTGGGTCCGGTGGTGGTGGTGCTGATCCTGATCCTCCCGTATTGTCGCGACGGGGCGGCATCCTGAAGCACACCGGGTATAAGAGGCAAGGCAAAGAAAAGTTCGACTAAGGGAAAAGACGATCTCTCAAGTGGTTGATTAATTTAAGGTTTATATGAAAATATTTCACACAGATTTAAACAAGACAAACATACTTATATATTACCAACATCACATCAAGGAGTTCACATCAACAACAAGCTTACAACATCAAGCTTACAACATCACCTTACATCTAGGATACATAACATCTGGTTTCCAAAAGAACCACTACTTCGACTCGACTAGCGATAGGGGTCAACCTAATCCTGCGGTAGTGATCAAGTCACTCGCCTACTGAGGTGGAACCTCCAGCTCTAACACGTCAGCATCTGACTGGTAGGCTGGCTCCTCGGGATCCTCCTCCTCGTCCTCGAGAAGTGCCTCGAGTGGCTCCTCCTCCTCGTCAACTAACTCCTCCTCATCATCCTCCTCCTCACAGTCCATCTCCTCCACGAAGTCATCATCGTCACTGAGGAAAGCGTTGTTCTCCTTGCGGAGATCCTCGCCCTCCTCCTCCATCTCGTCAGTATGGTGCTCTAGATCCTCAATCAGCCCGTCCTGCTCTGCCACCTTCGTGCGGAGCTTCACGATAGTCTTCCTCAGCTGGGCCCTCTTCCTGAGAAGAGCGACCTTCTCCTCCATCAGCTTCACCTCGTTCTCGCGAAGCTCAACGAGCGACTCGCGGTCAAAGTGGAGCTGAATCCTAGTGCGCAACAGATCATCCTGAGTGCACTGAAGTAAGATCTCCATGTCCATGATGTAGCTCCCAAACATCGGGTGGTAAGGTGAAGGAGTAGGGTGTCCGTCGCAGTTGCGCCTCCCGTAGAACCGGAAACGGGAGTCTACTAACTCCGCCTTGTGCTCCTCACAAAGTCGGGCTAGCATCCTCTGTGTAGCAGTACAGAGACCGTCAACCCAGGTGGCCTCCTTGGTGGTGAAGATGAGTGTCCTGGAACTGGGAGACTTGATGTTCCTGCGAACTGACGACTGATGAGCCAGCTCAGCCTTCCGACACCATGAACATCAATCTGAGCTCCCTCAAACTCTGGAGCGGGGCGACCTAACAGCTTGGTCAACTCGAACAAGTCCCTCTCAAACGTCAACTTGCTGTCCTTCTCCAGCTGAACGAACTCGGTCCAATGGAGTGCCATCTACAGTTTTTAAGCAAAATTTTAAGTTAGTTAGTGACAAGTATATCAAAATTTTAATATAGTAGGGCAACAAGTGAGTCAAATTTTAAGCTTAATGAGAGGTGTGCAAAATTTTAGGGATACCAAGGAAAATGTAATATTTAATAGGAGTAAAATTTTGCATAAGTAAGAGGATTGGAGATAAGCAGTTTTCGAAAATACTTCATTCCTTTCTTTTTAGAAATTCATCTTTTGTAACATTTGACAAACGACCATGCTAACTAAGGTTTCCTAAAGTCAGGATGGCTCTGATACCAAGTCTGTGGGGACCCCGGACTAGCTGTCCGAAATACCCGATTATGCTTAACACAACGATCCCGTGATCAGTCTGTCGTTGCACATAATCCGAATTGGATACCAAAGTTTACATCCATTACAGTACCGAATAAAAGTCTTACATAAATGGTCATTTAGACCAAGTTCTTACATAGGTGCCTTCATGGGCCAAACCAAAATATCAGCGGAAGCTACGGCGTAGTAGACATCATATTCTAACGATGACAACCCGACAGGCAGCTGACTTGTGGAGATCCTTAGTTGGCGTAGAAGTCGCCATACTCTGCTCGGCGTAGTGCTCCTCCTCGTAGTCTGGCTAGGTCAATAGCCAGGGACGAAACCAATATGAGTACATTTGAATGTACTCGCAAACTACCCCAACATGAGTTGCACTAGTTTTATTTTAGTTGACAACTTTTATTTATTTTAAACATCTCTATATCTTTATTGAAAAAGGTAAGAAGAGTTTTATAACTATTTTTAAAGAAACCACATCTCATTTGTTCTCCAAAACTCCTCCTGTTTCTGACCATGGCTCACCATGGTCCATCTATTTCAACAACTCATATCACTCCATGTGGTATAGCTGTGTAACACCATCTCCAATTCAGTTTCTTTTTAAACTTAAAAACTTTCCAAAAACTTGCACATGGTCAAAGTAGGGCCTCCCAACTGTCCATATCCGAGGACTCGGCTATTCGAATAGTTTTACACTCTGCAGAGGTAGCACGCTTTTCCCACATCCATCCGGCAACTCATCGTGTCCGCCACGTCTCGCCATACAGGGTGTATGCGAAGTAAGCCGCCGACCATAGCCTGTCCTTTGCTCATGCTAGTATAGGATCCTTCCCATATGACACTTCCAACACACTTAACCCAGCCCTTCGGAATCTAAGTGTGAGGACTCATAGGTTTTGTCCGGCGGTTTATGGTGGAACCTTCAATCCTCCTCCTTATCTTTCATAGAGTTTGAGCGAGGACCCGGGTCAGGGGTAGACCAACACACTATCCCCTCATGCATGACGGAGTCATCTCCGTCGATGAGGTATCCAATACTAATATGAGCAAACTATATGGCTAAGCCTTTTCCCATATGTGGTGGATGTGGTCGCACAGGGTATCGGATGGTTGACGTAAGTACAAGGACACACTGTGCATTTTTCATAAACATCACCATTTTTCCTCTTCTCCATTCCAACACCGACATCTCGGTATTTCATAATCTCACAAGTAATTTCAAAGGAGTTTTGAACAAAACATAATTGTTTTTTTTCATCCTATAATTTGATATAACTATCTTATATTTCTACATAGGTGGCAAAATAATTTCCATATACTTTTGAAATGGGTTTTATAAATCTTGCTTGAGAGTAAAACATGTTATGAAAGTAGATGCATATGTTTGTAGTGCAAGCTCAGAGAATAGCTTGCCTTGCTTGGCAAAGTGATCTTGCTCTTGTTCTTCAATTTCAGCAAACTCTCCTTCCTCGATATATCCGTCAACGTTTTCGTCTAATTAAAAACAAACAATGCAAACAATCACTAAGCTATACAAGCAATCATCTCAACACAACAATCAAGAACATCACACATAGCTACTGCACACGTCAAACCATACAATTTGGTTTCAAAATATTTGAATTAAACATCATTTATTTATGTTCAACATTATGGCAGAAACTTGTGGAACATGTTTAATTCAATAACTTGAGTTCTGTTGGTCACAAAAATACAAACTAAAATTCTATGGAAAGCTACTGATGTGTAGAAGACAACACAATTGATTTGGATTAATTTGAGTTACAAACTCTCTACATATTTGTTTGAATCCAGAAGCTTAATAATCAAGTTTTAGCTACCAATTAATTTATGTTGCTCCTAAAATTAAATCCTTTTAGGGGTAACTAAACATGACTAAATGTGACCTAACAAAATTAGTCCTAATTCATTTGGGTTTACCATTAAACAATTAAATGTTTGAGTGCAGAAGGGTGTTTAAACTTCAACTGAATACTAAACAAATACTACTGCACAATTAATTCTACCAAAAATAGGGCAGCTAATAAATGACAGTACTAAGCTAGCAAAATTTGTTTGGAATTATTTGGACTAACAGAGTATCAGAAACAAACAAGTTTAGAATTTAAACCTTCTGTAGTATTTTTAATAATACTTTTTATCTATTTAATTAAATGACATGAGACCAATTGGGTTGGTTAAACAATTTCATAAGATTTTCAGAACAGTTGAGTTTTATTTATTTGGATTCCTAAATCTCAAGATATTGAATTTACAAGTTCATACCAGTACTGAAAATTTCAGAGAATTTGAATTAGGAAAATCCACTGTTGTGGATAATGTTGAAATTGCTGACATGGGGGACCCACTGGTCAGCGGCTCAGTACGCGCGGGGAAATTAATAAAACCCTGACGAACGGGGCCCGCTCGTCAGTCTCTCTCTCTCTCTCTCTAATACACGAAACGGTACGCAACCGTTGGATCGAGATCCAACGGTCCACGTGCGACGCGACGACGGCGACCAAGATTTGGCGGCGCTGCCGCGCCGGCGGCGATGTGGTGGACGGATCTCTCACCTAGGGGGCACGGGAAGGCACGGCGATGACGCAAAACGGCGGCGGAGGCTCGGGCGATCGTCCTGGCTGAGTCCTGCTTGCTGGGACGGCGTCTAGCTCCGGCGGCGTGTCGACGAACTTCCCATGGCCACGGCAGCTACTCCGGCGAGCTTCCTACGGCGTTCCTGTGCACGATCCAGAGGGAAAAAGGGATGGGGTGAGTGCGGTGAGCTCGGGCAACAGCGTAGAGCGGTCGGAGGGGAGAATGGAGCAGCAGGACGCTGCGGCCACGACGGACTTTGACGGCGGCAGAGCTTCGGCACGGCACGCCCTTCTGGCGGCTCACGGTGAAGTTGGAGAGTGGGAGTGAGGGAGTGGGGTGGTGTGCTTCTTCCAGAGGGGTGAGGGGTGGTTTTATAGCGTAGGAGGCGGCGTACGGTGGACGGGGTGCAAGCACGTCCGCGGCTCGCCGGCGGGAACTCCTCCTCGAATTCGAGCCTTGAGGGGCGAGGCGTGGCAATGCGAGGGCGAGCGGGGTCCGGGGAGGTTCTAGAAGGTTTCGGGGGCGAGCAGCGCGTGTCGAGGAGCAAGGGGGCGGGCCAATTTCACCGGCGCCGTCCAAGTGCTGCTGCGGCGGCAATGGGGGACAGGGCGGCGATTTCGGCAACGGGGTGCTCGAGTTCGTGCAGAGGGTGCAGAAGCGACGACCGTGGACGGCTGCGAGCGAGAGGGGGGCCTGGGGGGCCCGGGGAAACGGCGAGGCGTGAGGCGTGCGGCGACGACACGGCGACGGAGAGGTAGGCGATGACACTTTTGCCAAAACCCCCTGGCTCCTGTGCGCTTCTTCTTTTCCTTCTTCTTTCATCTATTTACTTTTTAGTCCTTCTGTTCATTGCAGTAGCACTTCTTGATTTAATTTGAGGCACTAAATCAATTTATAAAAATTTGGCAAAATTTGCGGGGCCTTCCCATAATGTGCAGAAGCTCCACAAAATTTGGCTTTGCAAAATAAAATGTTTTGAAACATTTTCTTTCATAGGGTTTTAATTATTAAATTTTGGTTTTATTGCTAATTGAATTTTACTTTTGAATTTTTAAACTAATTCAAAATATTATTTGAGAGAGAAAAGTAGTAAGGACAAAATGGGAGTGTTTACATTACCACTTCTCTGAATTTTATTGTAAAGGAAAACAATTTCTTACTTGGAGAATTTCTATGTGACACTTGTCACTTTGATTTTATTTCTTGTTTCAATTTCTTTGTGTTTGGAATTAATCTTTTCAATTCAAGCAAACACATTACAAGCAACAATAAAATAATGTCACAAGTATAATACACAAGCAACAGGCATAACCAACACATATAATTTAACAAAAGTTTTTGTTGGCTCTCATTTTTGGAATATTTCTCTGTTTATGAATTTGGGATGTTACAGTATGCTTGACAAGAGTCTTGGTTGGGAGTTAGCTCATATGTGTTGTCACATGGCAAGCTTTCAACGTGCTCTTAATTATATTTAGTTGATATCATGTACTTTTGTTTATGGATGCTTATCATGGTGCCAAATAAATGCGGAAACTTAGCAAGTTTGATGAGTTTGTATAAATGGCTAGAGAGACGCCTGGGCCGCTAACCTAAGACATGCATCATTCATGGTGGAAATTTACAGCGTACCAAAGTGAACATTCAGTGGTGCACGTCATAATAAAAAGCTATACAAATAGTAAATAAAAGAGTGCTGAGATTGTTTATTGTCTGTTTGTCTTGTCATTTTGACATGGGCTAGTTTCCATGTCCTGAGGCAAGAGGTACCCCAGTTGACGCTCTTGTTGACGCTATTATATTACTTACAATGACTTTAACTTGAACTTACTTTGTGGCCCGAGTTGAGTAACACCGTGGTGTAGGTACTCGTATTCACGGGGCATGAGGCATTCAACCCATATTTTGTCAAGCACACTACTCATATTTGCTTTCACTTTAAAGTTTAACCATTCAAGATGCTATGATAGGGGTAATGAGAGCTCCACACCAATGGATACCACATTGCAAACATTAACTTAAGTAGAAGCATTTGGAAGCTAGATGAAACTTATTCATGTTTTACCTTTACTTATTTATATATCTTTCCAAAGTGTCCACCTTTTATATTCAGATTTACAAGAATACTCTATGACCACTATAGGATGTTTTTACTTTTTATTATGCATACATTTGGTCCATAGCACTTTCTTCTATGTTACACTTTGTGAATTATCATTGAACATCCTTACATTGAATATTTGATATCACTTCATAATCTATCTTGTATATTGTTATTCCTTTGAAGAATGAATCATTTGACTCTATGTAGCAATAGTAATCATGTTTGATATCCATTGATAGTATTAAAAAGCAAAGTCCATGTTAGTTTTATCACCTTCATACTCGAGGACGAGTATAGGTTAAGCTTGGGGATGTTGATGCATGCAAAATGCATACATGAACTTTGCATTATATTACTTATATTTCAATCATATTTGCATCATATAAGGGTTATATCATTGTTTTATATTGATTTTGGGAATATTTCACAGTTTCCCTATTTTTCTAGAATTAACCCTGCACTGGCAGAAAACCCTATTTTCTATATTTTGATGTTTCAGGGACCCAAACGACGTCCAAATGACCTAATATTTTGCGGGGATCATTTTTTTGGAAGGAACAAAGCGTAGGAGCGAAGGAAGCGAAAAAAAGGAAACCCGAGGGCCAAAACAGGTGGGCCCACGCGGCCAGATTCCTTGGCCGCGTGGGACCCCCTATCCTGGGCCTCGAGCCTCCGATGCCGTCGATCTTCGTCCCGTGCCTTCGTCTTGACCTAAAAACGACTATAAAAATAGTCCCCCGACGGCTTTCGGAAGAGAGCGCTGCAGAAACACAAAACCACGAAATAGAAGACCTGGAGCTGCAGATTGGAGGGGGAAAACTCCGGCGGGGCGCTACCGGGGTGGTCTCCATCTTCTTCAACATCTCCACCATCATCACCATGATGAAGGGGAGTAGTCCACCCCCTGGACTTTGGGTTTGTGGTGGTAACTTGATCTAATCTCTCTATGTATGATCATTTTTGAAGTCCATATGATGTGCCTTGCATAAGTATGGATCTATCTATGTAATTCCTATGGTGGATATTGTGGTATGAGATGATATTTGTTATGCATTTACCGTTGTGTTGGATCTTTTATGACTTGTCATACTTTGGAGATATTCTATGATGCATGTGATGGTTCGATTTATGCATAATGCCTTGTTTATCCATGTCATGAGGTGATTGACACCACCAAGTGTAGATAGATGAGAGAGATGTGGTCATGCACACGAAATATGAATCATTGCACTAGTGTTTATAATATTGTCCATTATGAAGTATGATGTATGTAGGTATGGGATGGCCGATGTGACAACGACATATGTATTGAGTGACACAATACAGCCCAACATCCTTTATCTGGGGGTAAAAAGGAAGAAGTATGATGTGGGAGTGACAACAAACCACGCTAGCCTTACGAGGGTGACCTAGCAACACAAATGATTATTTTCTTTCAACTATGTGTTTTAGGACATGTAGCCGTCATAGAAGTTTACCATTAAAGCATGACAATTGTGTGTACTTTTTATCTATAACATGATAATCACCATAGATGGGAGAGAGGATTGAGTGAACCCATGAACCCATGTCCATTGTTCCTATAAGAGAATACCTTTTTCTTGTGCTCTTGCATTGAAGAGGATTGGGACACTTTTACATTCTTGTTTTGTTACATTAAACTTCCATCCATTAAATCAACCATCTTGTTCTTTAAACTTGTTTAGTACATAATCAACTAAAACTTGTGACACTTTAGTTGTAGGGAATAGATAACTTTTCCTTCTTGCTCCTGCGGATCGATACCCTACTTCCACATTGAGAGGTGCTACAGTGATCCCCTGCTCTTGGGGGTTATCAGTTGGGTATTCTTAACGTGTCTTGCTCTCTTTGTTTTGGTCGTTCTTTGTTCATGTCGTTGATCGTGTGGTGGATCCATGTTTTTCTGTTGTTTGTTGCTAATGCGGTTTGTTTTTCTTTGTTATCTGGGTTCCTAACATCTCTTTCCTGTTCATTGATTTGTTTTTTTCATAGGTCGCCGGTTTTTACTGCTTTCGGCTATGGTGCGTGATGTTCTGGGTCTTGCTTCATCTTTGCCGGCAGTGGTTGTTGCTCAAGTATGGATGTTCATTTATGTGGTTAATCTAATGGTATGTTGTAATATTTTGTTGTCTGGTTTGTGTTTTCATATTTCCGTGTCTGTTTGTTCGTTGGTTGCTGGCATTTTTTTTGGCAGATCCGGTTTTGCTGTTTGGCTTTTGTGTGCTTTTTATACCTGTTTTATGACTTCCTATGATTTTTGTCCTTCCAGGTCGTCGTTTATTCGGGATTATCTCAGACGCGAGTGGTTTTTCTTCACTCTTTGGCCTTTTGTTCCTGTTCCTGTGCTGAGTTATCCTGGTTGGTGTGCCCTGCCGGCTCATCGTTGGTCTTTCGTGTAATGGTACTTTCTTCTTTTCACGGTGTCAGTTTTTTTACGCTTGAGTTCACAGCATCGGCTTGCCAGGATGTTGCTCTGATCATGTTTGTTCGTTGGGTTTTTCCATGCAGCTGATTCTGTGTGGGTTGACCTGTTGTTTGTGTTTGTGTGTTAATTTGTTTTAGTCTCCGTTGTTCGTTTTTTTCATGTTGCTGACCGTGTGGTCGTTCCGTGTTCTTTGGCATCTGTTGCTTTTGCGGTTTGTTCTTCTTTGTTTTCTGGGTTTCTTACGTTTCTTGCGTGTTTGTTGTTTTGTTTTTTCGCAGGTCGCTGGTTTACTGGTTTGGGTTGCGGTGCGGGATCTGCCGTGTCTTACTTCCTCTTCGTTGGCGCCGGCTGTTGTTTGAGCGTGGATGAACGGTGTTGTTTATGTGGGTAATCTAATGGTATGAATGATTCGTTGGTTCCCCTTTTGTTTATGCGTTTTGTTTCTGCTTGTGTTCATGTTTCCATGCTTTTTTTTTAGTTGTTTCTAGACGATTTGTTTTGTGCGTCGCAGATCATGTTTTTGCTATCTTCATTTTATATTTTTGTTGTTCGGTTCCTTTTGTCTTTTTTATAATTGTTTTGTGATTTCTTTTGACTCTTCTTCCTGCAGGTCGTTGTCTTTCTCGGAATTATTTCGGACACGAGTGTTTTTTATTTTCTCTTTGCCTTCAGGTTCCTCCTCTTTCTGTGGTGAGTTGTCCTGGTCGGTAGGTGTTGCCGGCTCCCCGTTGGGATTTAGTTTGTTGGGCCTTTTTAGGGAACTGATTTTGTTTCGGTTAATCTATTACTTTGGGTTTTTCTCTCGTGTTTTCTTTTGCTTTCCATATTTTTCTGATTTTACATACCTTCACTCTTTTAGTCTTTTTTATGTTTGTTCTCGTGCAGGTCGTCGTCTTACTGGTGATCGTTTGAGCAGCGTGTGGTTAATGTTTATTTATTCGTTCCGGGTTCATGTCCCGCTGGCTCGGTGGTCGCCGGCTTGCCCCGTTAGGTTTTCTTTCTTCCTCACTTTGGTACTTCCTCTGTTTGTCGGTATTTTTCCTATATTCGCATTACCATGATCAGATCTGGCGTGTTTTTTTCTCACGTTTTCTTTTGCGTATCCTTTTATTGATTCGTAGTATGTTGCAGCGAGATCAGTGACTTGGTATTTTTTAGAGTTTAGGGTATCCTTTTGTTAAGTCGAAATATATATTGCGTATCTACCTACATTCAAGAAGTGGTAGAGGAATTAGGTGCGTAAAGTGTATACTCTCCACGGAATAGGGTATGCGTAGGAATGAATTTGATTGGTGGTTATGCCGACTCCAGGGAGTCGGCGTGACCGTACGGTGCGTTAAGACGGACAAGTCAGTATCGATATGTCCCCTACACGATGTTGGTTTTCTTATTCACCAAATTGTCATCTGTCCATTTATTTTATAGAGGTTTACACAAATCGTTTACTCTTTGTTTGTGTTTCCTTCGACCATTACTTTCTTTCTTTCCTATCTTTATACATATCGATTTCTTGATATAACTAAGATCTTACCGGTCATGTTTACTGTTGGCACTAGAACGATGTGGTTTTCCCCGCTACTGGTCGACTCCCGTGAGTTGGCAAGTCTGACCTTCTCCGTCTCACTGCTCGACGATCCCGTTGACTCGAGCGAATTCAGGGAGTCGGCGTGATCGGACGGTGCATTATGACGGAGAAGCCAATATGGCTGGCTCCTCGAAGAAACGTTCTTTCCTTGTGAAGTCTCGAGAGGTAGTGAACGGTAGGACAGACGACGCGGAAAATAACATGGAAGAGAATCAAAATCAATAAAACGCGTAATTTTTTTCACTTTTTGTTAGGGCAATTTTTTTGTGCTTCCAGGTTGTTGATGCGTCTGTTGGCCATCACGTACTTTTAACTTCACGAAGTCGCCGGTGTATTTATATCTGGTCATTTTTATTCCAGTGTAGGACGAATGTTTGATATTTTTTTGGACGGTTAGAATATTTGATCGGTAAACATGGTGAATATATGTTTTTCCTTATTCGTGCTGTTCTCCTTTTTCTGGTTAAATATTGGTTGTCGGCTGTTGAGGAGGCGAGGGATCCGTCGTGTAGTTTGTTTGATGGGACGCGGGGAGTGAGAGGTTCGTGTAGAGATAATGGGTGCGATAGGTTGGTAGATTGGAGTTATTGAGCTGCCCGTCTTAATGCACAACCCGACCCCTTAATGCACAACCCGACCCCGCCGACTCCAGGGTCCCGTCTTAATGCACAAACCGACCCCACCGACTCCAGATATATGTCCATCATTTGTAGGATTGTAGTCTTTTATTTCTTAGCGTCACCAAAATTTTTTTTTCACGTTTTTATTGGTCCAATCTTTTGTCCTCTTGGATCATCGACGCGTCCCTTTGTCGTCACCGATTTCGCCGACTCCACGCGTTTGGTGGCCAAAGGTACACCAGAAGGGACAGACACGTGACCTGGAACCACGTGGTGATGAAATCGACTCCAGGGAGCCGGCGACACCGGTCGGTGAGTGGGCGTTGTCGTTTGGTTATCGTGTACAGTGCAAAACTCTTTGATGACGTTATGTGTTCACTCTCCCTTGGTCTTCACTACCGGTTTAATACACAGAGGTACCACGAGTTTGACATAAGGCTGTTTAGATTACGGTTTCTTGTGAAAGTTAGTGCTAAACGACAGAACACCAAATTCTATGATTTAATATGCTCGTGTGAAGTTATTGGAAGATACTCCAAGGCAGTAACAATTTATGGTGTGCATCGCTTCATGGTACGTTCCAAGACTTCGTCATGAAGGAACCTGCATCCAAAGTCGGGTTCCTTGAGTCGGCACCGTATGTACATGATGATGATCTCACTGGTTAAGACGACTCCAGGGAGACGGCTCGAACTGACGGTGTATTAGGACGGAGATGGTTCCGAGTGGTTACCCACCTCCAAGGGAAGATTCATTCTTTCAAGGATGTGGCGGCCATTTGTCATCGTTATGATGCCTGTTTGAGCTGACTGGTCCGCAGGTCGGCAAAGTTGCCGGCTTAAGGTTCTATTATCAAACCGTCGTCCCTCATCGAGCTTGATAATGTATATTAATTTCACACAGTGCAAATCTATGTCGGATCAAGATAAAGCGTTTTTTATTAATTATTTCAGTTTTTTCCTTCATGGGATGTGAGCGAACGACAGTCCTTCTTATAATTTCCATGCTCATTATGTGGAGCGTTTGCTTTGATTTTATCGGTTCGTATGAACGTTTCTTTGACGGTCGATAAAAATAAATGTGTTCCGCCTTTATCCTGCCCGTGCTGTTAACTTTATGGATCCTCTTAATGGCGTCTCGCTATTGGCTTACTTCTACGGTACATTGGGACCCGAGCGGGTTTTCGCAGTTCGTTGCCACGTACACTGTAGACGTGTTTATATACAACCTTCCAGTCTTCCAATCCTTCGCCGGCCTGGCATCTAATTGACTTCCACCGTAACTATGGGGAATGCATGCATTGGTTGCCGACATGTCTGAGTTGTCGTCTGGTTGCATTCTGCTCGACCGGTATAAGCATTTCCGTCTTAATGCGTTGTCTGATCCTGCCGGCTCCCTGGAGTCGGCGTGAGAACAGATGGGGTTCGTAGCAGAAAACAAAAAAATTCCTAACTATCTCAACACCAAAAACTAGCCATGATCTATCTATCTAGTAATACTGTAACGGAGAAGTTATCGGACACATACCCTCGTAGAACGATAAGCGGGAAATACGTTCCCGCACAAGCGTTGCCGATGAAGACGTACGTAGCCGACCTCAAGGTCGCGGAGAACTTGGCGCGACGAAGAAGGAGGCGGCACGACGACGATGCTCCGGTGCCGAGCCTGAGTGAACAGCACCTCCGAGTACTCGCACTCGTACGGACCTTGACGATGACTTCCGGGCTCCCCGATCCAGCCGAGATAGCGGAAGCGAGAACTTGGGTGGAATCCCGCAGTACAACGGCGCGCTGCGGTATATAGGTCTCACATATATGCACTCCAAACGTGGGATCGCATACGCCGAGAGACGGGAGGGTGGAAGTGGACAAAGGGAGAACCCTTGGCCAACCAGGATTAAATCCTGGATTTATTGTGTATTTTCTCAATTAATCCGGTCTCCTATTTATTGGAGGAGAGGGGTTGCACCTCTCCTCCAGTTGTCCATGTGGGACTAAACAAAGAGGAGGAGGAGGGGGGGTGGTGCGCCGGCCACCATGGGCCAGCCGCACCCCCATGCTGGCCGGGTGGGCCCCATGGCCCAGCCGCACCACCTCCTGGGGGGGGGGGGGGGGGGGTAGTCCCCTCCTGGACCTTTTCCTCCGGGTTTTGGCCCATTTAGGTAGGCTGCCCATTTTTTCTCCTTTTTATTTAACTAGCAGGGTGGCCCGCGCACACGCGCGGGCAACATCTTTAATTATTTTGATTGTATCTTATACATTCATGAAATTATGTGATATAGTTTCAAAAGGATAATATAGAAATCCATTTTCGTAGTGTAGAAAAAATCCACAGTACTAAGAATGGATGATAGATGATGAACCATGTGAACCTTCTCAATTATTGATCAAATATCAAACTTAGTACTTATATAAAAAATTCATCAACTTCGCAAAACATAATAAATATGAGGGATATATTATAACATGTGATCTAGAAACATGGCGGTAAGCAGGATCTTTTGAAATTTTAATATGGAGCAACAGCCACTTCATATAGACATCCAAGAACTCTTTGCACTTGGTGGTCTACAATTTCTGCTGAATTAAGTGTTATCTTATCTCTACACTCATACCATACTGATATGCGCCCTGGCCTGATGTTAGTTGTGCATGTAGACATATGGTGTCTAGATTAATTCATGTGTCAAAAGTATAATTCATATTTGGATCGGTTTCAATTTGTTAACTGGACAATTCAATAGTATACTCCGTACACCCAAATTAAAAAATCATATTCTAAATTTTGGATACTATTTATAGTTAGAATGCATGATCTACATTCATCCGATTTATTTTCTAGTGTATTAAATTTTAAAAGAAGTTTCCCTTACTGCAATTTTACTGTTAGAGTTTTTCAAACGTATATTGAATAATAATATTGCACTATTGAAAAAATACAGCTGATCAGAATAAATTTATACTTGTTTTAAATTAGCCTTGACAAAAAAACATTCTTGATTATCCATGGCTGCTTTATTGCTACAAAGATACGCATTATTGATGATCTTATGACAAAAAATTATTGATGATCTATAATCTGAGATGTACTATTTGTTTGGTATGTCGTACAAGTTAAATTGGTTTCTGGAACTGGAGAATAGATTGAGGTTAATTATTCATATTTTTCTGCTATTTATATTCATCTCTCTTCAACTCCTAGGATTGGAACACATGAGTTAACTTTGTTCTCGACATTGTGCAAACCTTTATTTATTCCAGAAAATCTATATTGTCAACTATATATACTTATTTTAGTTTTGAAAAAACTGTCCGACACTGGACCAATGTGCTAAGAAAAATTGTTCTTCATGGTAGCCTCATAATCACTGCCTAGTCATGACGGACGCAGTTGTCCAATGAACGCACTTGAAGGAATCAATTTTGGACTGGATAGATAGTTCACTATTCATATGGGAGCTGATCACTTGTGAGGATACACAAAGATCTAATTACTGAAGTATCCGTTAGGGTAGTGAAATTAAGAGAAGTTAAAATAGACATATATTTCATATGACACCAAATAGAATGAAATTTTTGTCAATCACCGAAGAGAAGTTGTGTTTGTCCTTAATCAACTTATTCAAACAGAACAGATTGCTTGGAACAAAGTCCTAACTAAGAGGGATATTTTCTAATATTCTGGCGTAGTAGGTTCTAGAACGTCATCCAATTCACTTTAAGCACAATTAAGTGAACTTAGCTTCCTGTTTGCAATCAGACTCACTTCCCACCTACCTTGGCATCATCTATAAATGATTTTGAAGTGCATATATCCAAAGGCAGTCTCACAACTGCTGCTATAAAGGATATATATGCTACATACCCTCATAACAAAAAATTAACTCCTCAAATGTTTGGTATATTTGCATTTGAAGCCATCAGTTGTTTTAGAACATATATCTAACCAATCAGTTGTTTGTCTTACACCTAAAACTTCATAAGTACAGCTGGTGTAATATTTTTGTGAGATCATGTAAATTTCGCTTTTATGATCTACATCAATGACTCAATCCCATTAAGTGTACATGATAACAGAGTTCCAATAGTCTGAAGATTAATGTACCCAAATTTACCAGAATGTAAATGGACTCCCTTAAATCCATAATGTAGGTGGCATTTCATAAAAGAATTAAATCATTGTTCAAGAGAGTTTAGAAGTCACTGCAACGAAAATAAATAAGCATTGGGTTTAACATGGAATGTACATGCTACAGTGACAAAAAGACAATCCTTGGATTTCATGGCGTATAAGGCAAGCATGGCGGCTCACGACCACCTTGCCACCTTATTGCCTAATAGTCACAGGGATGGCGTAAATTAAGTATAAAGGTTTGGCTGTAGAACAGATTAGAGAGGTCTAACACCTATGCCTACCTTGATGATATCATGGGTCATTGATTCTTCCACTCATCAAGATCCTTCGGCTAAGAAGTATGTTATTATTCCTGCTACGGAACATGCATATAGAAGTCCATTAAATTTTGTTCACATTTGACATCATAACCTTTAAAAATGTACAACACCTCCAATATTTCAGAATGCATTTTAAGTTTGTAACGTCGGGACTTCAGTCGGAGAAAATTATCATGCATTAAAATTAAGAATACTACTCTAAAACATCTGTAGACATAAACCCAGTTTGTGCAATAGAAATATGTCACCTAAGGTTTGAGGACTGAAATTAGTAAGGGTTCGCATGTCATTTCCTTCTCCCCTTTGATCTCTCGATGTCCACCTTCTTGTAGTATTTTCTATGGACCGCTGTTTTAAAACCTAAATATGAGACCTATTAGGAAAATTCGCATACAAGCTATATCAGAAAAGTAGATCTCCATACCCTTACTAAATAATATGATGTAATCCCTACCTAAAGCGAAGAGTACGAAACATGATTGTGCTTTTCCGGTTGTTCCTCTATTCGGAGAAGATAGAGCCCTCTCCTTCCTGATCTACTAAGCATTTTTGCATACATAAAAAAAAACTGATCTTAACCATATATTTTAAAGAAATATATGGTTAAGATGTTGCCCGCGCGAATTTACTATCTTTATCGATTTTTATTTTAAATTACTTGAATAAAGTTCTATGTTGGCCATTCTGCAATTGTTCGTTCGAGGCATAACACGTGTATAGGAAATCATTATTGTGGCACAATGTCGCAGAAATTCAAATGTTGATGTAAATCCAATCGTCGATAAGCATCGATGATACACAACATGACTAACATATCTCTAACTCTATATATATATACAAATATGGATTCTCATGTGCAAGATTATAAATGGTAAAGCACGACCCTTCTGCTTATGTATATGAATTGAATATGTTCGACTAAGTCATGTTCACGTAGACATTTGGACTATATAATTTGACCAAATGTGAGACTCACCGTCAAATTTCCATATAAGCTAGAGGTGCAAATTAATGAAAAGATGAATTTCATTAACAACCTGGATTTATATATGCTCAAAATAAAATGTCTCTGAAAGCAAGATATTGTGCCATTCCTTTCTGTATCTAGATCCAGAGATCGTAATGTTCATAATATTTCCACCAGACAGTAGTTCGTACATATATATGGTACCATACCATTATGGATGTTTACTATTGAGAGAGTTGGTAGTAGCTCTCAGTAGTTGAAAACACTCAATTAAATCTTCGTCCTTAAATTCATGTGGCTAACAAAGTATAGTGAGCTGTATTAGAGCAATCAAATGTCCAGGCCAACTGCAAAGAACTCCTAAGATGGGAAAGTCTATATGTGCTAAAGCGAAACCAATCAACAATGGTTTTTTCATAATCGAAGAAAGCATAGCAACCAATCAGCTCTGATTCCTAAAAATTAAAGGAGGGAAATGAATGTTAAAGTACCTTGAGACACTGAGTAATGTAGATATGTTAGTACTGTAGCTGCATTCCAGTTATTTGAATAACCCTTTGTTGGATAATAAGCAGATAAGTCATACAACTTCCAATGCATGATGGTATTATTTTTCTTCCAGACCATGGCACTGCATTGGAGCTAATCAACTAATTTTCCTCGAAGAACCAAGCACAAAGGAAAGGGAAAGTAAAATGAATTCAAATTCGATAGAAGGAAAGATAACATACCTGTAATGAATTAAAGCAAAAGAACAAAATCGAAATCCTTTACTGACTTCTTCTATATTACATCAAATGGAAAGAAGTTTTTCTGTACTAAAGAGTTCACAAAAGCATCTTGGGAGCTGTTTCAGGATAACATCTTGATGGAGCGTGTCTGTTTACACAGCAAGAAAATTATTAGATCTGTTGAAATTTATATGCTCTTATGCTGGAGAGATTATATGGCTCTACACCACACATTGCATTCACTTTCATAAGAATCATCTGATAGATATACACCGCAGCCGAGACCAATAAAATAGATAGATTGCATAGGTAGCATACATAGAAATCAATCAGTGTAGAAGGAGCACTGGTCTAATATTCCCGAATGCACAAAGTCCTTAAAAGGCGTATTCCTACTTGTAGATGTAGCACAATGACGTTGCATTTCTGCCAATTACAGGCTTGAACCCCTATGCTTGTAACTACTTTTTTTTTTAGCCGTGAAGCCTACATGACAGAGAAAGAAAAGCCTATAAAAGTAGCAGGGGATAGACTTTTATCCCACAACTTGACGTGTGTGACCAAGAAGGCGTCTCCACCGTGCTTATGCGAACATCTGACGGCGATAATATAACGACATTACTTAACCCGCTCAAAATTTAAAATTCAAATTCATCGAATCTGTTTGACCGGTAGCAACCTACAGAATTTACGGTTATTACAAGGTTACAGGAAATCTCGAGTGAGAAAGAAGTACTTGGTGGTCATTAGCAATATTGTCATCCTGGAAAGTAAGAGAGAACAACTAATATCACAACAAAATACTAAAGGCCTAACCTTATTAGAAGATGTGTTCTCCACAACGAAAATTTTGAACTTGAAGTTCGTAAATTTAATTTCTGGTTCCAATAGGAATACTTTAAAGACAATACGGATGTTAGCTGCATAATTTGTCATGTTATTCAGATTAAATAGCTCGGAAAGTAGAAAAATCATAAGGCAGAGCAACTAACTGGACATAATGGTTATCATTGATGGTATTAGAAATTACAAAAGCATGTTTGGAGTTGTCTTTTTTGCTACAAAGAATATTTTACCTAAAATTATGCACAAATTAAAAGGTTGACCGCTTCTCTACTTTCATAGCCATCGGTAAGATACCCTCAGTAGTGGAAGAGATGGGAGTCAATATGAGAACTTGATTTTGTAGAAGCTAGAAGAAGGAGAAACGTGATCACCTTTCACATTCACAGTATGGGGACTGGGAAGATAGAGATATGAAGGACCGACAGTGGGTTGGGAACTATGCGCAGGTGGGCTGCTTCGTCCCAGCGAGAGCAGCCACCGACGACCTGCATTACCAGCCAAGCAAAGTTTCGGCGGTTATGGCGAAATGCCGTGTGAGGGGGGATGATGGGAATAATTTCAGCAGCTAGGGTTGAGCTATCAAAGAAAAAAATATGTGCATAGGAAGTTTAGACATCATTGAAAACTGCAAGAACGAAATTGTCGATCAGCAATCCAACAGTAAAAAAAGGAAATACTTCCAACAAAATTAATAAGCAACAAAGACGTACATTGCCGGCCTTGCAGAATACCTAATCAGACCCGAGGAAAAATTATTGGAATAATACGAACAGAGCCCAATAAATCAAATTAATAGTAGTTTCATTGATTTTAGGCAATACCTATTGGAAAAATCTTGAAAAAAAAATCGAAATACTCTGGAGGATAGTGGGTGAAAGGAGGCAAGCGAGATGTCTCCCCCAAGGTGAAGAAACTAAATATGTTATTAAATTGCAAACAATTTCATAGTGCCCTGCCTCAGGTCGATCCCAAAGTTTGCTCTTTCCTTGCAGAGTGTCTAATCGACATAGACCTGAAAACAAATGGAGTTAACTTTTTTTGCGCCGGAACAAATGGAGTTAACTCACAGTTATAAATCCACAATTATGAAAACAAATACAATCTGATTCTGTGGCATACCTTGAACAGATAAATATTTGTAGCCTATTTAGGAAACCCAAAAATAGATGTGGTCTACCAAGTGGCAAACATTATTGTAGGCCACCAAACCGCATGAGAAAAATAATCTGACGGACATCTAGCTCATAGGACTATCGCCTAAAGCACAGTATGCTAATATGTAAAAGTAAGTTCCAGCTGAAAAAACGACTGCTAAGTAGTATACATAGTTAGAGGATCACTGATACTGAACATTTTAAGAATGATGGGAAGACCTGCTCAAAGATTCTCTGAAGCTAAAAAAGAGTACACCAGACGGTATGGACTCACCACGATGAGTAAAAACGTGATTATTTGGAGTGAAAAAATTGCATATGAGAATTTGATCAGAGCAACACAACTTACATAAACTTCATGTGTCATATAGCCATTCAACGTATGCAAGTATGAGTAAAGTCTCAATTGAAACAAACATAAAGTGCATTAGCAAAACTGTCAAAACAGTGCCAAACAGTGATAAATTGCTACAGTGATAAACAGTGCTTAAAGGATTTAGGCCTCACGCCCAGGGCCATGGCCAGGGTGGCCTGGGGCCTGGCTCCGCCTCTGGCCCGACCCCATATGTCTTATACCAAAAATACAGAGAAAAGGCAATCGTATTAATATTTGGATCAAAAGAACTCACTCGGTGGTCCATAGTAAGAGTTGCAGGAATACTTCATTTGAATGTTTTGTTTTTATAAATTTCGAGCCTTCGTAGGAGCCATGTTTATAAAAACCTGTGTAGCTCAAGTACTCCATGGAGCTAACTGTGTGGCCAACAGAGTGAAATCTAGCTATCCGATCTACAGACAAAACAATACTTTGTAAGATATGATTTTACTTTTTTTACAAATATGTAAAAGGTTGTATAAGTTAAGTGCCCAACATATGGAAAAATATTATAGGCATCGTCCTCGAACTGGTACGTCTCTCCCTGTATGGTTAAAGGCTAACATACCATGCCTATAATCAGAGATTTAGCATGTTTTCGAATTGGCAAACAACATGTAGTTTATCTTAATAAAAAACATCAACAAAATTGGTTTCCAGGTGTAACATAAAAAGCTTCTGCAAATTAAGCATCCTATAAAATCACCGAGACAACTGAACATTGCATCATCTAATCAGTTCTATAATATATAATGGACCTTTTCCATTTAGACATGAATATACGGGTACAAATTTTTCATCTTAAAATTAGACATCTATAATTGGGGCTTCAAGCGTTGAATCTTCTTAGTCACTTACCACAATACTGCTCAGTTTACGAAGATAAAGAACTGCGAAAAAAATAATAGAGCTATTACCTGAAGTTTCTGAACGTGTACTTACATCAGTCAAGTTCAAAGTTTTGCAAGGAGCTTAAGTAACCAACAATCACTGAGCAGCAAGGGAATTTGCTTGTGTATTAGTTGCAGCGTGTACAATCAGCTTCAAGGAGAATGATCTCACGTTAAGTTCTGAAACAAAAACAGCCAGCTATAGCTTTGCATTGGGCTAGCTAGCTTGGTTGTACGCATCTGGAGCTAATCGATGGGCAATTGAAAATCCCATCAACTCAGCAGATATAGCAGTAAAAATGGATAATCACGTACATTACCTGGGTCGGTTGTCCGCGTGCATGAGAAAAATCGATCCTGCCTGCACACCGCATACATCAGGCAAGATTCAATCTTCCGATATACATGGCTAATGCCTGAGGTTACCATTGAAATCTGCAACACTGCTTACATGCATGCATGCATGTCTGTACGCGGCCGAAAGTGGATCGGCCGGCGACACGGAAGCGAATAGAGTGGTGACGGCAGCATAAGTAGACATGTACCAGGATCGGAATACGGCGGCGGCCGGAATACGTCGGCGTCTGCATCAGTAATCAAATCGGTGAAGTATGCATACATCATCAGTTACCAATTAAATCTCTTTTTTTTCGAAACTATAATACCAATTAAATCTCTATCGAACCTTTGAACCAAAAAGAAACCGCTCCATGCCAGCAGCCTCCTCCTTCAGACGTTCATGGACTCACGTACATTAGAGGATCCATCTGTACGAATCTGGATTTAGTTGCATGCACACCACGGCATCACGCGGAGCATGCACCAACTGCTAGCTTCTTTGTTGAAGCCGCCGCCGTATTCCTACGATGCAATCAGCCAATCGACGAAGTAGACTCTCACCCTGTACATGCGTCCTCAACGTTGATTAGGTTTTCAATCTCATGCATATACCATGCTAGAACGCAGCCATGCATACGGGATGAATCGATCAATAGATTTACCTGCGTCGCGCACACACAGCCTGGCAGCCAAATTAAGGTATCCATTGACGTTAACTGATATCGGTAGAGAGGGAGATTGGTTTTAGCAGACGGCAGCGGCGGCGTGATATTGGAAGCCGGAACCATTGATGATTTTTGTTTCAGCCTAGATTGAATGGGTACATGAGAAAATAAGCCTAGGTTGAACGGGTACGTGAGAAAATAACTAATGGCATTGGTGGGTAATTATTGTCAACTCTGATTTACTTAATGGTTGTGATTTACTCGTTTATTTATCCGATGGTTGCATGTTTCTGTTTTTTGTGGGATTTTCTAGCTAATTCTCTAATTTCTGGTTAGCCCATAATACACTTTTAATATATAATAGATATTAAATTAATATAAATATATATAATTCTATAATTAATATATTTACATTATATTTAATCTCCCGTGACTCCGAAACAATTTCCTAATCACTCCGAACTTATTTCGGTCTTCCCGGAACACTTCCGTTCTTGCCGGAACCTTTCCGGAACCTCTTTTCTCTATACCTAAAAGATTCCGATGTTTCCAAAACGTTCTCCTAGCGTCATCAAGACCTTAAGTTTGTTACCCTACGGTTCGGGAATACTCCAGACATGGCCGAGACCCTTCGCTCGCCAATGACCGTCAGGGAGCCCTGGATGACTATGACAGCCCATGTGCATTCCAGAATAAATCGTCATTGAACCGCTAACATGATATGTTCATTCCCTTTGTTCCATCGATACTACCTTTGTCCGAGATACGATCGTCAACATCCTATGTTGTGTTTTATCACGTTACCGACAAGGTTGTTTTAACTCGTTCCGTGATATTATATCTCCAATGACCTAGTCATACGCTGCGCAGCTTTATAGATATAATCTCACCGAGTGGGCACAGAGTATCTTTCCATCACACGGATGAACAAATCCCGCTCTTGATCACTCGCCCTGACTACTTCATTCCAATACCCGAAAGTGTCGCCTTTATTGTCACACTATATAAGACATGACGTTTGATGCGATCAAAGTATCTTCCAGAAGCAGCGACTTGATATAATCTCACGGTCTAAGGAATAAGCTATCACGTTACTTTCCTATTGCAGTGTTGAACTTTAGTGATACGATCCTTTTGCAATACTTTGGTGGGTAATGTCCATCAAATTATTCTCCCAATAAAATGACTCCATCATCAACTGTTATGAATCAATATGATCGGGAAATCACGATCATCCATTGACTAATGGACTAGTTTATATAGAGGCTTAACTAGGGACTCTGGTTTGTTTTACATACCTCGTGTATTAACAATTCCGATTAATACAGTTATAGCATGGTATAAAACTAATTATAAACTTAATGAGATAATGCAATAAATCCTTATTATTTATTTGCCTCTAGGGCATATCTCCAACAGTCTCCCACTTGCACTAGATTTCAAATAAATCCAGCTGCATTTCTATACCAATCATATAACCTTATCTTCTATAAGCGTTTATGATAATGCTCACTTGTGGAAGAGGTTTCCTTCGGCCAGAACCTTTCATAACCGCAAGTTCTTTGCGAATCATTGATATCACCTTGTTTGATATCAACAAGTTATCTTTATAACAAATATACATACTTGGCAACTAAGTGAGACTTTTGTTTCCCAGCGCTTACTCTGATCTTATATCAGTTAATTGCATAAAAACACACTCAGTTTGGAGAATACATTTTCTCTACCAATCCTATGTAATTTCGCAGTATCTATATACTTTTATATTTACCTAAGTAGATCCTGACATTCTATTGTCAGCCTAATGCCAATCCTATAACGACTTGATCCTTAATTCCTTCTGTTATCTAAGATTGATACTTTTAACATAACACTTGTTAAACTCATCATCCTTTACAGACTTGAAATAACCACATATCTTCAGTTTCTTTTAAACAATGAAGGATATCTTGGTTTCACTAATAGTGAATATAAATTCACCTCAGTGTTCCTTTTCTTCTAGTCATATTTATGTCAAGTATATAATATGGTTCCATACGCTGCCATCTTATCATGCAACATATTTTACAACCATGATTATTTCCTCTAGATTTACAAGGACCACCTCCTTGTCACGTTTCTTTCTAACTTCTCAGAATCTAATCCAGAAAAACACCTCGACTTCTATTTTAAACATTCTAATCTATTCAAATAGACACTGATGTTTTAAATCACATATGACTTTATTGTAATTCCATAATTACTCCCAGTACCATCTACTGTATGTTATTTACATATAAACACCTGACTTAGCTCCCACTCAAAATGTCAATCACATTTGTGATTGTGTAACTTATGATGCTCCCACTCAAAATGTCAATCACATCTCATTTTGTGTAGCCCACAAGCTCCCACTTAATAATACATACTTGCATATTAATATGGTGAGCTGTCCTACTCCCACTTAAATTGTACAAATACAATTTCTTTCGATATTTCGGTCAATACCGAAATCCATTGATCATTCATCAATTCGAAAATTCCAAACACGATGTATTATACTTGTCTAATACAAATCCAAAAGACTTAGGCATGTCTACATCCAATGCAGTCAAACAATTTGATTTTGTCCAAGACATTCTCTATGACAAAATTAGCTTCATGTCCTTCTCACAGTTCCATTCTTTTCACACAACTGTCATGTGAAAAATCAAGTAATCCTTTTACTTAATAAGATTCAAGCAACATTTACTACCATAATCTTAAATGCAACCTTTTGGATTTATGACTCTTTAGTCATGATTCGAATTTGGTATCACCTTAATTTCTTTGTATTTCGTAGGTATCCCTTGTTCTAGTAACAAGATTATTAAATCATGAATATTAATCTGTGACCGGACAGAAAATATTCTTCAATGCCTACTATTTATAAAAAGCTCCTTATTTGAAAACATTATGATCTTTTATCATCATTTTTCATTTCCATTTGTAGAGTTTTTGTCACCGGAGCACATTCCGAAAACATTATCTCTCACATAATGCGAACAAGGTTAATTACCTCATATAAGCTTTTATTTCATATCCTTCTTGAAACTTGTTTTCTACAAATCACCAATTAGCAATACTAGTTTTGCCCTTGTCGGTGTTTGCCATATGAAACATATATTCACTCCTATGAATATTTTACAAAGAACTATTTCGTATACGGTTTCATATTATCATATAATCCTATAAACCACGACTCTTAACATATTGTCGTTTATACGAATTTTAGGTGAAGATTTCAAAATAAGGGAGTTTACTAATTTTAACGAAACATCTAATCCTTTAAGAGATACCTTTTAAGACCATACTTTATTTAAATAGAGTATGATTATAATATTCACATAAATCAACATGCTTGATGTATTATTATAATTTGTGAACCGAAATTTCACAAGTCTTCTATGATAAAATAAATCTTTAAAATCTTTATTATAATCCAATTACAATATCCTGATTTTATATCCTCCTTTTCTCCGAAAAATCCTTTTGATCTAATCAAATGATTTCAGACAATTGTATCTTTTAGCAAATACTCTTACTTACTTAGACATACAGTAAAAGGCTACAATAATAATTTTCACTACACAATTTAATTTAACAATCATCTTGCATGATTTCAAATTAAATTTCTTCTCATATTGATACATCAATATTTTCAATCATTATGTCGTATGCAAATACACAAGATCAAAACATCCAAAATATTTGCAACACTAATATGATTAAATTCGGTAGTGTATATAATTATTGACTTAGGATTTTATTTTAGCAATTATACCCACTTTGCTATCATTGAGATTAATACACGAATAACTTGTTCATAATCGAAATGTGACCATAAGAAAACTTTATTCATAATAAAAACAACTTGCTTGTTCCCTTACAAATATGAATAACTTGTCTCACCGAATGCAAGACACACTTATTACAATCACTCTCAAAATCGATTACAAAAACTCTTATTCAAAAACTACTAATCAAAAACTGATAACTATGGGCTTGAAACTCCTTGGCCATCAACTCTTTTGCTTGCCATCATTCCGCAACATCATGTCGTACTCTGCAGCTATCCTGTTATATTCTGGTGCTGTTTCAATAAATAGAACATAAGTATCAAATACTTTAATATTAACAAGTGCAAGAAATAACAATTATAACTTGTATATCAAATATACCTTGCGTGTCATCTATCTCTCCTTCAATGGGTTCCACCTTCACGTCCTTGATCTCAACCAGGAAATCAGTGAAGAGGAGTGACTCACTCTTAATCACATACTCATCGACAAGCTCCTTATAGCTAGGAGGTAGAGAACGCAACACTGCCTGTATCGCAAAAGTATCCGCCATCCAGTGGCCACATGTTTGTGAGATCATCGTGAATGTCAAACATCCTACACAAATGTGTCTCCAAGCAGGTATGTTCTTCCATCTTGAGTGAAAGAAAATTATCCAGCTGCCTGAACTGCTCAAGTTTCACTTGTTTTACAAACCAAGTTTTAAGAGCATTTATCATCACAAAAGGCTCCATGTGGCGAAAATCATTTTTCAACTCATGATCCATGCAGCCAAACATCGTGCATTGAACACTCATGAAGATGTCACGACGTTGACGAAAATCTTCTCTCGCCTCTGCACTTGCGGAGTTTCCTGGGTGATCTCCTAAGAATTCTTCTATCACGTAAGAAATGTCGTTTTGGTAGAGGACGCCTTTCAGGTTTCTGTACCACGTCATGAAGTTGGATCCATCGTTTCGGAGATTCCCTTTTCTAATAAAATGATTGAACTCAAGACTTTCTTCCTTAGGGTAAGGCATGATCTACAGAGATAATTTGCAAAGAACGGATAAGGCTAAGTTTATAATAATATGAGTTTATTTTTATAATCACATTATAAAACACACTCCACTAAGAAAATCATCCCTAAAAATCTTAGTGATTACACGATCCTAATCCACTACACTGCCCCCATCAACAAGGCCGACAACATAATTTCAAAGGTAGGCAACTAAGTACCAATCGCAACAATCATGCGACTCATGCTCGATCTTCCCGTGTTCCGAGGCTATGTCTGTACATACTAGGCTCGCCAATCTGACCTTAGTGTATTTGCATGTGCAACGTGGCTTACACCCACTGTATGCGAACGAAGAAACGAGTGTAACCACAATGCGGCGTACCCCGTAACGTAGAACTTTATTGGTGGTGCACACTAAGGGAGAACACAATTTTGGTATTTAATTAGGGATCATCCTATTTTTGCTACCGTTGTATATCTTAATATAAGCAATCAAATAAGATGCACACACAACAAACAATATCAAATAATGTAATGAAGTGCGATATGACATGGCCCATGCGCCTTGGTCTCCATGGCGTGCCCCGGCGGTGCTCCGAGTCTACGGCGCCACCTTTTGCCTCCGATAAAATAAAACTTACCGTAACCATGTCATATTAAAATGCCCCACTGCAAAACAAAGTTAGACGCTCTCTACTTTTACTTTTGCATGTTTTACGTGGCTGCTAGGGCTTTCGTTAAAGAACCGTTTCTTACCTACGAACATACAACCACAACAGCGATTAAATAATTGTCTCTATTACACCCTTTTCACGGCCCTCCATTGAAAATGCTAAGCCGTCTAAAGAGAGAGAAACAGACACCCGCTAGCCGCATATATGGTACAAGCCATATGTCAGTTGCGGAACCAGTCTCGCGTAAGCGCACGCGTAAGGTCGGTCCGGGCCGCTTCATCAACTCGATGCCGACAACATTAGCAAGTGCACGCGAGAGGGTAACAATTATAGAATCGATGCCCACATTCAACATGTGTTCTAACCGTACCAGCAATAATACGCATAGATCGGCTCTGATACCACTGATGGGATTCGTAGCAGAAAACAAAAAAATTCCTAACTATCGCAACACCAAAAACTAGCCAGGATCTATCTATCTAGTAATACTGTAACGGAGAAGTTATCGGACACATACCCTCGTAGACCGATAAGCGGGAAATACGCTCCCGCACAAGCGTTGCCGATGAAGACGTACGTAGCCGACCTCAAGGTCGCGGAGAACTGGCGCGACGAAGAAGGAAGCGGCGCGACGACGATGCTCCGGTGCCGAGCCTGAGTGAACAGCACCTCCGAGTACTCGCACACATACAGACCTTGACGATGACTTCCGGGCTCCTCGATCCAGCCGAGAAAGCGGAAGCGAGAACTTGGGTGGAATCCCGCAGCACAACGGCGCGCTGCGGTATATAGGTCTCACGTATACGCAATCCAAACGTGGGATCGCATACGCCGAGAGACGGGAGGGTGGAAGTGGACAAAGGGAGAAGCCTTGGCCAACCGGGATTAAATCCTGGATTTATTGTGTATTTTATCAATTAATCCGGTCTCCTATTTATTGGAGGAGAGGGGTTGCACCTCTCCTCCAGTTGTCCATGTGGGACTAAACAAAGAGGAGGAGGAGGGGGGGATGGTGCGCCGGCCACCATGGGCCAGCCGCACCCCCATGCTGGCCTGGTGGGCCCCATGGCCCAGCCACACCACCTCCTGGGGGGAAGTCCCCTCCTGGGCCTTTTCCTCCGGGTTTTGGCCCATTTAGGTGGGCTGCCCATTTTTTGTCCTTTTTATTTAGTATTAAATTAATATAAATATATATAATTCTATAATTAATATATTTACATTATATTTAATCTTCCGTGACTCCGAAACAATTTCCTAATCACTCCGAACTTACTTCGGTCTTCCCGGAACACTTCCGTTCTTGCCGGAACCTTTCCGGAATCTCTTTTCTCTATACCTAAAATATTCCGATGTTTCCAAAACGTTCTCCTAGCGTCGTCAAGACCTTAAGTGTGTTACCCTACGGTTCGAGAATACTCCAGACATGGCCGAGACCCTTCGCTCGCCAATGACCGTCAGGGAGCCCTGGATGACTATGACAGCCCCTGTGCATTCCAGAATAAATCATCGTTGAACCGCTAACATGATATGTTCATTCCCTTTATTCCATCGATACTACCTTTGTCCGAGATACGATCGTCAACATCCTATGTTGTGTTTTATCTCGTTACCGACAAGGTTGTTTTAACTCGTTCCTGATATTATATCTCCAATGACCTAGTCATACGCTGCGCAGCTTTATAGGTATAATCTCACCGAGTGGGCCCAGAGTATCTTTCCATCACACAGATGAACAAATCCTGCTCTTGATCACTCGCACCGACTACTTCATTCCAATACCCGAAAGTGTCACCTTTATTGTCACACTATATAAGACATGACGTTTGATGCGATCAAAGTATCTTCCAGAAGTAGCGACTTGATATAATCTCACGGTCTAAGGAATAAGCTATCACGTTACTTTCCTATTGCAGTGTTGAACTTTAGTGCTACGATCCTTTTTGCAATACTTTGGTGGGTAATGTGCATCAAATTATTCTCCCAATAAAATGACTCCATCATCAACTGTTATGAATCAATATGATCGGGAAATCACGATCATCCATTGACCAATGGACTAGTTTATATAGAGGCTTAACTAGGGACTCTGAATTTTTTTACATACCACGCGTGTATTAACAATTCCGATTAATACAGTTATAGCATGGTATAAAACTAATTATAAACTTAATGAGATAATGCAATAAATCCTTTATTATTTATTTACTTCTAGGGCATATCTCCAACAAGAACCGTTCCAATAGTACAGTTCTAGCTATTTGTTGTGAGTTCCTTTCATCGATTGTTTTGTTTTTCCTGGTTGCCCTTCGACGAGCATTATTCTCCTCCATTTTTTTAGTTGACATTTGTGTTGGGTTTGCCCACCATCATCCGGACATTCCATCAACAGTTCCAACAATGAAATATCCACCGGACGACTAAGCATTTAACTAAGCATGGCTAAGCATATACATAACATAGTTAAGTAACTCCGGCCAACCATACAGTCCTATGGATATTAGGAGGGAAACAGGTAATGGCATCGGAAAGATAATGCAACTAATAGGATACTCTAATCCAACCAAATTGAAATTTGGAACCGCATGCAATATTATAGTGGAGAAAATATTTGCGGAAAACATAGGAGGAGACATGCTAAGAGGGGGTTTCGCTTGCCTTGTTCACCAGGCTGGTAATACGGGTCGTCAGGGTATTGCGGTGGAACCCCGACTGCTTGATCTATCGATGCATAAAAACACCGAAAAGGAACAATCAATAACCACACATGCATAACAAGTGCAATGCGCAAGCACATGATGGCATGACATTTTTAATGCACTGAATTTTACTATAAATTATCTAGCAATTTAAATGGGATGCCAAATATAATATTTCAACAAGAGAAAAGTATAACCACACATTTAACTTAATGATTTCCCTAACTTCTCAAAAGTGCAGTACTGTAATTGTGATCAAATATGCGTGATGGTGATGCTACTGGATAGTTCACATTTTTATGAGCATTTTGATATATTAAACACATTTTTCTGATAAACCAATAAAAAGTTATTGCATTTCTAAAACCCTTTTTAAATCTGCCGTTTTGTCAAATTCTCTTAAACAACAATAAAACTAATTACCCATGTTTGAAAGAATGGTGCAACATGTAGGATATTTCTTGCTGAACCTTTTGATGGGTCACACATAATTTTTGGATCATTATTTATAAAGTTATGATTTTTCCAAAAAGCTTTTCTATTCTGCCATTTTACAAAAGTTCAACAGACAGCTAATTATATTATTTAGTTGAACATGGAAATGATGTTAACAGGTAAAGTTATTTCTCCTGATCATTTCGATATCTTATTTGCAATTTTTGGACAAATAGTTTAGGAGATATGGATTTTTCAAGTTTTAGTTGAAGTTAAACATTATCTTTAATTCACAGAAAAACGCACAACACGTTTAAAAAAAAAACCAAGCCAGTGGCTACCCGCGGTCACTGACCGGTGGGCCAGCGGCCACGGTGGCAGCCACGCAAGCGCGTGCGGCCCAGAGGGAGTTTGACCACGGCGAGGCCACGACCGGCGCGGGCGCGCGGTGGCCGCCGGCGGTGTCGAGCAAGGGTTCGTCAGCACAGCGTGCGCGGAGACGACCTACGGGGCGCGTTCGATGCACGCGAGCACGGCGAGCCTATCTACAGCGGCGCCGCTACCTAACGTTCACCGGAGACGCTGGAATCGACGACGACTAGCGGCGGCGAATAACGGCGGAGCTACTTCTACGGGGCGAACTAGAGCGAGAGGAAGGGAATGGAGATGTCCCGGAGGGCGGCGTGCTCACCCTCGATGGGTGGGACGGCTTGGAGGAGACGGAGGAGGTCGAGGACGGCGGCGAGCGCGCTCGACGTGCGGCGGCCGGAGTTGGAGAAGACAATCTCGTGCGCGACAATGACGGCGAACTGGCTCGATTCCTTTGTCGAGGAGGTAGAGGGAGGCAAGGCGGAGACGGTGGCGCGCTTCGATCTGCTCCGGGAGGCCTCAGTCGACGGCAATGTGCACGGCCGCCATTGCTAGGGTTTCGGCTTCATGGAGAGGACCAGAGGGAGAGAGAGCGAGCGGTAGGGGCTAGGGTTTTGTGTTGCCCTCCTTATACATGGCCAGGGGGCGTCGATGCTCGACGTGTGGAGGGCGGCATCGTGCGGCGGCGAGCGAGCTGGTGCGGCTCGGCCGCGCGGTCGCTACAGGAAGGAAGAAGAAGGTAAGTTTTGCAGAAAACCCCCTGCTTCCTTTTTCTTCTGTTTTTCTTTTAAAACCCTTTAAAACCAGTAGCACTTTAGGAATTTAATTGAGGCACTAAAACATTTTAGAAAAATCTGAAATTATTCATGTAGCCTCCCCATAATGTGTAGAAGCTCCACAAAAATTGGTGTTTCAAAATAAATGTTTTGAACCACAATTGTTTAATAGGTTGGTTTATGGTATTTTTGGTTAAATACCAATTTATATTCCTTTAATAATTTTAAAGCAAGTGCAAAATATTATTTTTGAACTCTTGGAACTTCCTTGACAAATATATTAACTTCAAATAATTTTTATTTGTCAAAATTTTCTCAAACTCATTTGAATTGAGTTATGGCATTTCTAGCAATTTGTTTTTAAATGGTGCCAAACCAATTGTTTTATTGTTTAGCAAGTTAATATGGATGCCATGATGCAATGAAACACAAAAAGTGGAAATTTTATTCACATTTTACAGTTCACAAATTTTGGGCTGTTACACCAATACTGTTGGCTACCCTACGGCGTTTGGAGTTGGTGGTCATTGCCTTTCCACTCGTATGTTGGTTATTCCGTTTGTTGTTACTTGATAAGCATAGAGTGTTCACTCTCCACGGAACATGGCACGCGCAGGAATAAACTTGAACGTAGCAAATGTTGGTACTGGCCGAGTCCCAGGAGTCGGCAGGACTGATCTTCCCCGTTTCGCTGCTCGGCGATCCCGCCGACTCCAAGGAGTCGGCAGGACTGACCTTCTCCATCTCACTGTTTGGCGATCAGATGTTAAATGTGTCTTCTGACATAGCACGCTTTTTTCTTGGCACGGTTTCTTTTAGGTGATTATGCATGGAGTCTTTGACCTAGCGGCAACGACTTTCATTTGGACATATCCAAGTTTCGTACTGCGCACCATGCATATAGTTAAAAATTTCCTACAGCGTATGGCAAGATACTCCCTACGCCCATGTTTCGTCTTAACGACCGACAAAACATAAATCGAGGACCAGGGACGCTTGGCGCCGACTCCAGGGAGCCGGCATGGTCAGACATTGCATTAAGACGGAGATGATCATATCAATCGAGCCAATGTCGTTAGTGACGCCTGATACTCCTTTTGGAAGTGACGTCACGGTATGTACAGTTTTTTCTTGGCTGGGAACCGAGCTGTCTTACTTTTATCATAGCTGCTCTGAGGACTTGGCAGAAATATGTCCTTAACGTTGTACGCCGGTTGTACGGATGAGTCGTGTTGACTACGGTATTCATGTCCACCCTAAGTCACCTACATCAAATATTGCCCCTGTGGATCATCTTCGCCGAGTTCATGCTGATCAAGCTCAATGAGGAGCTCCTGGTCGGTCGAGATGGGTGCCAGGTGACAAAGATTTGGCGTAACTATCGGGGTTGCCGACCGGATATAAGCCGGCGAGTGGGAGGTCAGCGTCGATAATGGAAGGAAACCATGCTTACATAGAGATTCTTCGTGATTCATCCGTACTGTTTCGGGGATTCCCTCACTCCAGCGAGTCTGCGTGGTCGAAAGGTGTATTAAGACGGAGAAGCCCATGTCTGTCGAGCCGGCCAATGCCCGTTTTAGCGTGTGCTACCTGCCGTTTCGGAATGGCAAGGAGATATTCCTGATGAAAGGAAATCATGGCTGGGAGTGGAACGCAACGATTCAGATATCTTCAAGCAACCAGTTTCCTAAGAGAGCGTATTTGAGGAACAACACATCAACAAACTGTCTTCAAAACAAGATCTAAAAGATGAACTAAATAGATACGATTGTTTAGAATATAATTTACAAGAGAAGCTAATAATATTTTCCCATTGTCTACAGTGAAGAGAGGTACTGTAGCAAGTTGCTATGTGACCAAAATGTAGCGTTGTTGCTGCTTATATGTGAGGGATCGAGATAGGCAATCAGGGGGGGGGGTGAATGATTGCGCGGAAGCAAATTACAACCTTTTCAACATTCTAATCCCTGAAACGCTAATCTGTTCGTGATAATAAATGTTGGGTCTCGTTGCACGGACACCGGGAGTATAGGATACCCCCTTTTAGGTTTGGCACGGGGCGCGAAGGAGGCTGTGAATCGTCTTCTAGGGTGGAGTCTAGATCAAGCTCTCCTCTCCACGATCAAAGCATGCAACCAAAGGGACACAAGGAGCTACCCAGGTTCAGGCCGCCCGGAGGCTAAAAGCCCTACTCCTGCATGTCTGGATTGATGAGTTCTTCATAGTGTGGCTTACAATGGAACCTCCGGACAGGGTACCCGGAAGGGTTTTGGCTGGAGGTAGAAGAAGGACAGATCCTGACCCGGAGGAGATCACCTTCCTCTCTACCTTCGCAGCCCTAGTCTAGTCTTGCTCTGGTTCTAGCTTGTGTTCGTCCTCGGTTCGACCTTCCCCTCCTCCGTGCCTTGGTCCTCCTTTTATAGGCTAAGGGGTTGCCACAGGGTCACGTGAGGGGCGTGAGGGACCTTCGGGGTGAAGGACCCTCCTCATCTAGTTTAGGGGAGACGTGGCCTCTCCTCAGCCTAGCGTCTCCTCTGGGTTAGGTGGGAGCGTCCGCCTTGGGGTGGACAGGAGCTGACACCACCACGGGACGTGCTTCCGCCCGCGCTGCCTTCGCCTTGCTTCCCAAGTCTTCCGCGGTGAGGTGGAGTGCTTATCCACAGGAACGTAGGGAAGTACCCGAGAGGGAGCCTGGCCTCCTGCCGGGAACTCGGGCTCTCGGGTCCTTCCTGGCCTTCTTGCTTGATTCGGGGACCCGGAAGGTCCCCAGGACCGGAGCCCTTAGTCGACGTAGGCCATGCGTGTCTTGACGGTGAACCCGCCAGCTTGACTTGAGTCTTGGTCTTGTCCATCTTCATCTTGGGCCCACATGGGGTGGACCCACTTTGGCAGTACTAGGGGAACCCCATGTTCCACTGTTGCGACAGTAGCCCCCGGGCATGGTCCCGGCGGCTCTTGCTCCAGCTGCCGGGGCCATGGCCTAAAGATAGGTCAAAGTGGGTCCCGGGCACCTGGTCTTCTCAGCTCCGTTGGGGACCCGCCGAGGCGAGGTAGAGACGAGCCCCCGGGTCCTGTTGACTGAATCACGGCGAACGTTGCGATTCATACGGACCCCTTGCTTATCCTGGAATCCAACGGGCGAAACGCGCAGAAATCGGCACGCCCCCTCGATCCCCACGTCCGTCGGAGTAATGGGGCCGCGACGTGACGTGTGGGATGCCTTATAAGCCACGACTGGCTTCCACTGTAGCCGTTACCTCTCCAGATTCGCCGAAATCCCCAAATCGCCGCCCAGGAGACTCCTTCTCCCTGACTTCGCCAATCGCCGCCCCCCCTTGGCCGCCGCCGTTCCTTGTTCTTGCCCCCAGCCCATGCCGCCTAAGCGAGATAGGACGGGAGTGAGGAAGATGTCGCAATCTGCCGCCGAGAAGATGGCGATGGAGGCTTCCCTGGCCGAAGCGCCGCCCTCGATGAGGGTGACTCAGGCCCTCTTTTCTCCCAGTGAGTATGCGTCAGAGAAGCCATCCAACGCGTCCGCCAATCCCTGGCCGCGAGCTTCCGCGGTACTGAGGGAGTGGTGGTGCGCCCTGGGAGCGGTCCTCAACGAGAAGGGGAGGTGATTACTTTCCACGATTTCTCCGTCGTCGGCCTTCTTCCTCCGTTCTCCGAGTTCTTCGCAGCAATCTTGGAGGCTTACGGATTGCATATGCTGCACTTGCACCCCAATGCCGTGATGATGCTTGCTACTTTTGCCTATGCCTGCGAGGCATTTGCGGGTGTCATGCCCTCGGTGGCCTGTTCCGCCACTTCTTCGTTCCACGCCTGGGGAAGTCCAAGTGGATCGCTGGCGGTGTCTCTTTCTGCCTCCGGAGAGATGCGGCGCACCAGTACCCGGAAACATTCACCAAGGCCTCGGTTGGAGAATGGAGGCACAACTGGTATTTTGTCGAAGCTGACGGGACCAATCCCCATCTGATGACTCCATATTATCCAGCGGAGCGATTGGCACACTCGAAGGAGAGAAGCTCTCAAGGGGAAGCCTGGTTCCAGTCATCAACAGGTTGGCTGCGCTTCGTGCAAGGGGAGTGACGGGTGCCATGATCCTGGCAGACTTTCTTCACAGGGGGATTGCCCCTTTGCAGTTCCGGAGCCGCCCGCTCTGGGAACTCAATCAGGTGGGCAGCAGCCTTCCACGTCCAGATTCCACTTGACAGAGACCACCTGGGCTCTGTCCATGGGCTACATATTGCCATGGGTACCCTTCGAGTTCCAGGATGAGACCTTGCCGCTGTTCGAAGATCCGGCCGCCGACGGTATCCGATCTTCGATGCCAGAGTGCAATGAGTACGGGGTGGCGGGTACTACCAAGATCGAGCCCCCGCCGGCACCCAAAACACGCAGTCTTCAAGGAGGTAGGCCAAGGGAGCAAGCCTTGCCCACGGGGACGTTTCCCCTGAAGAACCTGGGACTTCGGATGACGAAGGCGACGAAGCGACTCCTCCGGGAGTACCTTGCGGGCGCGGAGGCCCCGGCGCTCCTTCCGGGGCGGCGACAAACCCGCCGGGTGACGAACTCCCAGAGCAGCCTGTGCCGCCGAGCTCGCCGTCGTTGCAGGAGTCTGATCAGGTGTCGGAGGCATCCCTCCTCCCCTTGCAGACATGGAGGTAGGGGAGGAGAGCCTGTCCTTGCCGGACCTCTTTGACGACTTGGTGCAGAAGAGATGGAGCTTCTCCGGATCGAAGAGAGCCCGCCGGTAAGTTTTGATGGCAACTGTCTTTGAAGCGGAGTTGTTTTCTTCTGCCGCCGTCCTGACTTCTGACTTTCATTTCTTGCACAGGAGCCCGACCCCGGAGTGGCCAAGCAAACGACCCCGGAGAGGCGAGGACGTCGAAGCGTCGAGCTCCACCGGCACCTCCGATGGAGGCAACTCCGAGCCCCCGAGCCCCCAGTCCGCCCCAAGGACCAGGGGGTGGCTCCGGTCGTCGCAGACGAGGCGGAGCTGTCGGCGCGAAAGGCCCTGGGGAGAGGCGCGACGTGGATCCCCAGGCGACCCTCGGACCGCGAGGACTCGCAGCAGGCGGGTACATCCCCAGGGGCTCCGCCCTCGGGAACGCTGACCCCTGCCCTGAACCCGGGAGAGTTGAGGAAGGCCCCGGGTTCTCCAAGACATTCTCCATGTCTCGGAGTTCTTGTCTCTGCCCGTGCCGAACTGGCGCGGCTGGTGCCCCGACCTCCGACAGCGGGGAGCACTCGCAGGCTCGCGAGCTGCGGCTTCCCTCTGGGGAGGAAGCTCTTAGCGCCCGTGAACTGAAGCTGGCGGCGGACGAAGAGCTGCTCTATGCTTGGGAACAGCGAGTGGCCAGCCGCGAGAAAGAGCTGGAGCGACGAGAGGCCGAGCTGGAAGATGAAGAGCGCCACTACCTTGGCACCATTGAGGAGCTCCAGATCAGAATGGAGCGGGACGAGGACCGCTTCGAACAAGGCCTGGAGAACGTGGCTAGCTGGGCTCGCAGCGAGGTCGAAAATGACCTTCGAGCCAAAAGCAGAGCCGCCTCGTCGCTAGGCAAGCAGGTCTCTAAACTCCAGAGCGAGCTCAAGAGCGAGAGGGAAAGGCGGGAACAGGCCTTCTCGGATTTCCAGAGAGCCAGGGGCGAAAGAGATAGCTTGTCCGCCCGGGTTGAGGCGATGACGGCCACGATTGAGGCGCAGAAGCAGGCCCTCAAAACAGCTGAGAAGTTTAAGCAAGAGGCCACGGCTGGCCGCGTCGCCATGGAAAGAAAGATCCGGGAACTGGGCGATGCAATTGACTTCTGGAAGGACAAAGATGCGCGCATGACTGTCCTTCGCAAGAAAGAAACAAAGGAGCTGGCTGATGGGCGTGCGGCGATGGAAGCGTCCAAATCCCAAGCTCAGATTGCGTGGCACCAACATGAGCAGGTATCCAACCAGCTGACGGGAGTGCAGGCAGAGCTGGCGGAAGCGAAGGGTGCACTTGAGAAAGAGCGACGGCGATTCGCTCACCACCGCCGTGATGATCACAACGTCTTGCTCCAGATGAACCACGGGTCCTTGGACATCGTGCAGGAGTTCACGAACTTGGGAGTGCCTTCTCCGCCCGTCCTCATGGCCGACCATTCCACTTCCTTCGCCCGCTATCCCGGGTTCTTGAAGTACGTGGCCTCGCTCATCAAAGGTATCAAGGAGCAGGTTAGCAGAGCCACTCGCCTTGCTGGGGAACAGGCAGTGAGGCAGGTGACGACCCGATTTGTCACAGCGCTTCGCCAGCGACACCCGCAGCTCTCCTTGCTATCCGAGCTGGAGGCGCCTGAACCCGGGACGCCGCTTCCTCCAGACGTGACCCGCCAGGTGGAGGAGATCTTGAAGCACCTCTCCCGAGAAGATGACCCGTGAACCTGTGAAGTCCTGAAAAGGACAATACCAGGGGCCGTGAACCATGCTTTTGTACTGATATTGCCAACTGGCTTATGAACTCATGCTTTTGAATGTAAATAACTTCTTCCCAAAGTATATAAGTTTTATCGTACTCGTGGGGGCTTTACGCTCTCGGGAAGGATCCAAAGGTGTGAGCGCTAACCAGCCGTGGGCACTCAGACTGATCTGAAGTGCGGACACAGGGCGCAACCCCCCAAAGGACCCACCGTTTCCTGACCGCACGGACCTCAGCCCACGACTCCACTGCCCGAGGGAAACTGACAGTGTCATCGCGAAGGCGCTGCCCCAGGAGAACGCCCGCTTTCGCCTTAGCCAAAGCACATAAAACTGATGTACCCGGGAACAAGCCCGTGCAAGCACGTTTATACTTAGCTCGCGTTTTGACTCCTTCTGGCTACCTCGGTAATCGTTCTGTCGCGCTGCCGCCAAGGCGGGTCTTCTATGCCGTGTTTCAGACATAATTCTGCCTTGCCCAGCAATTCTTGGCGGGGACAAGGCTTCCAACCGAGATAGCCTCCAATGCCGACTAAGGGCATGACTGGCTGGCTTGCGCCGGTCCGGAGACCATTTGTGCTACTTGCTCGAGTTACCCGGAGACCACCCAACTGGTGATCCGGCGACTTGCTGGCGTATCAGAGACGCCGGTCCGGAGACCCCACGGTTGTCTTAGTTTCCTGGACCCGGATGTTCCTTGTTTGGTGATCCGGCAATCTGGCTGGCTCGTGCCGGTCCGGAGACCCTGAAGCTGCTTTACTCGCGGGATCCTGATGCTAGCCACTTAGCAATCCGGTACTTCTGAGGGGGTCCACTTGGTCCAGGCTGTATCGTGACGATGTGACCCGGGAGATCCCATTCTCCGTGGGCCACGTCTCCGCAGATGAAGGTTTGATCCCAGCTAGCTGCAGCTTGCCCTTGACTGCTTTGTATCTGTGGGGGCCGGTAGTAAGCAAGGTTCCGGGAGCTCTTCAGTCTGGGTGGATGCATTGGCAAAGGTCCGGAAAGATCTTCCCTTTGAGGAACCCCAGCTGTGGCACTCCTCTTGGCTTTCTTGGACTTCTTGTTGAGAGGGCAATCTCGGCTGATATGTCCTGGTTCTCCGCACGAATAGCAATCACCGTTCTTCTGGCGTATCTGGATGTCGTTGAACTGTCGGCAATCTTCCAGACTGTGCCGGTCAGATCTGTGGTACATGCACCACACTCCAGGCTGGCCGTCTTTGCGCAGAGGAATCTGGAGTTCTTGGGGCACGTAGATGAGAGGATCTTCTTGCCGAGGCTCGCTTTTTGTGTCTTGGTCGAGGTTTTCCTCCTCCGGAAGCGGCACTGTGGTCGGCGCGTCGGAACAGAGTTCCTCCTTCGCTCCATGCGTCCATGTTCGTGGCACCTTCCTCAGGTCTTCCCGTGCTGACCAGAGAGCTGACATAAGCGGCTGGAGGGACGAAGTGGACTCCGAAGGCGCGATCTTTAGCGGCAGGTGCCGGCGAGGACTCGTCAAGAACGAAACCGAGGCCGGGGTACCGCAGGAACTCAAAGGCTGCCTTTCCCTTTCTCTTCTTTGTCATCTTGGATGTCGGATTCGGTACTCTCTTCACGAGAGCCGAAACTAGCGCCGTTCCGAAGGCGTTGGAACAGATCTTGACACGGACTGAAAGCTTGACGCAGAACTTGACGATGAACTTGACGATGAACTTGAGGTGATGAAGAAGAAGACGAATCCAGCACTTGCGCCCCCTACCTGGCGCGCCAGATGTCGTGTCTCGTTGCACGGACACCGGGAGTATAGGATACCCCCTTTTAGGTTCGGCACGGGGCGCGAAGGAGGCTGAGAATCGTCTTCTTGGGCGGAGTCTAGATCAAGCTCTCCTCTCCACGATCAAAGCATGCAACCAAAGGGACACAAGGAGCTACCCAGGTTCAGGCCGCCCGGAGGCTAAAAGCCCTACTCCTGCATGTCTGGATTGATGAGTTCTTCATAGTGTGGCTTACAATGGAACCTCCCGGACAGGGTACCCGGAAGGGTTTTGGCTGGAGGTAGAAGAAGGACAGATCCTGACCCGGAGGAGATCACCTTCCTCTCTACCTTCGCAGCCCTAGTCTAGTCTTGCTCTGGTTCTAGCTTGTGTTCGTCCTCGGTTCGACCTTCCCCTCCTCCGTGCCTTGGTCCTCCTTTTATAGGCTAAGGGGTTGCCACAGGGTCACGTGAGGGGCGTGAGGGACCTTCGGGGTGAAGGACCCTCCTCATCTAGTTTAGGGGGAGACGTGGCCTCTCCTCAGCCTAGCGTCTCCTCTGGGTTAGGTGGGAGCGTCCGCCTTGGGGTGGACAGGAGCTGACACCACCACGGGACGTGATTCCCGCCCGCGCTGCCTTCGCCTTGCTTCCCAAGTCTTCCGCGGTGAGGTGGAGTGCTTATCCACAGGAACGTAGGAAGTACCCGAGAGGGAGCCTGGCCTCCTGCCGGGAACTCGGGTCTCGGGTCCTTCCTGGCCTTTTTGCTTGATTCGGGGACCCGGAAGGACCTCAGGACCGGAGCCCTTAGTCGACGCAGGTCATGCGTGTCTTGACGGTGAACCCGTCAGCTTGACTTGACTCTTGGTCTTATCCATCTTCATCTTGGGCCCACATGGGGTGGACCCACTTTGGCAGTACTAGGGGAACCCCATGTTCCACTGTTGCGACAATAAACCAGTCGTATCTCAAGATCTACTGAACCAAAAAATGCGTTTGAGTACTCCAATTAAAGGTATGGAAATTATCTAACCAACGCAAAAAAAATCAGCTCGATCGGAGTTACGAATCAAAAAATATGATCAGAACAGTAACAGCTTACAGAAGACTGCGAAAATCAATCTAAATCTAATTTCAAGAATTAGCAAGAAAGACAGATTAATCGCACCACAAACTTCTTTTGATATCGTGAAAAACCTGCAGCAAAATATTAGAGTGATCTAACACGAAATTTCGCCAAGATTAGAGAAGCCTATAGATGACACCGACAAAGATCACTTTATTACCACGATGTCGATCGATTACAGAAGATGGATGTCAGCATCCAAGAACTCTCCAAATAATTTCTAGACTTCGGATCTGAGTTTCTGACACGCACTCAAAAACCTAGCCAATGCCCCTCTATTTAAAGACCTAGGCACCGTCTGATTTGGTCGGTTGACCACAGAGGCAGTCTGTCCTCGGGCGACCTACGCCTCGCGTCGCCTGCTGCCCTGCTGCTCGATGCCTGGCAGGCTGGCAGCGCCTGCTGCCTCTGCCTCGCGCGCCTCATGCGCCGCATGCACACATGCATGCTCACCTTTGACCAAGACACGCAATTGCATGGATAGCACTCCATCGTCCATGCATGCAAGCACTCCATCCATCAGCTAGCACATTCAAGCATGAGCTGCGCTCCAAGACAAATCCCATGCATGTAGTAATTAATCAAATGCTCTGCTTAGCATTAGTCAGGTGACAGTCGGCCACCATTTTTCATCCGCATATTTTTTCTCGCGACGTCACACCTCGTGACGTATTTAGAATCTCGGATCTCGACTAACATGTCGAATGTCATCTTTAGTACCGTACATCTCCGGTATAAGCCATGTACGACAAATCAGTGCCCTCCCGGATCATCGTAGACTTCATTTTCATTGTTCCTTCGCACGAACGTCTCGCATGACCTTGATCCCATGACCTCAGCTTCTCCCAAGGTTTGTCCCTCGATCCCGTCATCGACCACGTTCCTTCAGCTCCGGCAACACCTGCAAGTGATCACAACAAATAACCAGTACGAGCACAAGTCCACGACTTGACTCAGGGTAAGTTCTACACAACTCACACCACACAAGTATCCATATTACTCGAAGCATCCATATCAATGTTCTACTTAGCACTTGCCAATGTTGCACATCACACATGATTTCACAATCTCCCCCTTGATGAAAACATTGGCAACATCATATAAACACCAAACATTGATTGGCATACACTGTCGTGGGATTGTCACGACAGATGTTACCAGGGTAACTTGAGTTGGGGGTTACGGCGGCTCTGGTGTACGGAAGATTGTCTCGCTCTACGGGCAAAAAGGGTTTACCCAGGTTCAGCCTCTCCATTGGAGATAAAGACCTACTTCCTACTTGCTTGTATTGATGTGTGGATCTCGTAATCCGGAGAGCACAAGTCGCCGGGTTACAAGTCTAGGTTTACAAGGGTGTTTCGATCTCTCTCTCTACGTGGGGATTCTATCTTGCTTATCCTGATCTATGACCTAGGAGCCGGTTTATATAAGCAGCCGGGTCTCCTGGTCGCTTACAAGGTAAAACCGGGTCCCACCTACACCCGGAGTCCTACTCTAACTCTTCTAGTTTCTTCGTGATCTCCAAGTCCTGGACTCCGTGACGCGTACCTCTCCCGGGTCTTTCGAAACCTTCCTTGTATCGGCTGGGTTACCGACAAGCTCTCCAGCCCATCAATGTAACCCGGCCCATGGTGATGGTTAGCTGGCCTCACCGGGCCTCCTGCCTGGCGGGCCATGCTTCCCTCTTCATGGGCCTACCGGGTTATGATTCCCCCAACAGTAGCCCCCAGGGTAACTTGGACGCTGGGTTGGCATGCTTCACTCCTTAACTTCAATCTTTATTTTTTAGAGAAAGCTGCCATCCTTGCTGTCCGGGTTAACCTGAAAATAAGAAACACATACATAAAATTTGAAGACCCGGGTTACTTTGCTTTTCTTTTTAGCTGGGCCGGCCCTTCTTGGTGGCCTTTATTGTAACCCGGCCACTATCCACCGGGTTCATGCACCTCCGGTTCTGTGTTCAACACTTAGTCAAAAACACTAGTCAATCTCTGTCTAAGCATATTCCTTTTGTCTTATCTCTTTGTCGTTGACTGCCAGTCAAAGATCCTTATCCAAACGATTTTTACCATCGTGCCCTTAGGTTTTTACCGTGGGCTATAAGTATAGAGTTAGGGTAAATGGGAATCACTTTCCCCATTCCCTGGCCTCTTCGTCTTCTACCTCGCGCCGCCGCCGCAATTCAGATCCAAATCGAGAGCTGAGGAGAGCTCCAACGCCGCCATAGCCATCCACAGAGCATCCAGCACCGCCACATTCTTAATTCATGTTTGATTTGTTGCCGCCGCACCTCCGCATCTTCTCCACACCGTCGCCCCCACTCCCCTGTTAGGTTTAGATCCAAAGATTGGCCATTATCCAAGCTCTGCAATGGGGAAGGAGAAGAAACAGGCGGTGAAGATCGTAGGCAAGGTGGGGAAAAAGGCCGCCGGCGGTGCCTCGGGCTCCACCTCCGCCGTGACTACCGCCCCAGTCAACTGGACCAAGTCCACCATGACGGAGCTGACGTTGAATGAGTTCGTGAACCGCGGCAAGCTCCCGAAGCAGAGTGAGATCTTCTGGCGCATCCCTGGAGAAGAAATCCGTCCCGAGCCTCAACCAGGTGAAATTGTTGTCCTTCTGGATCATGTGATGCGAGGCCTCCGACCTCCTGGTTCACTCTTTTTCCGCAAAGTGTTTAAGTACTATGGTCTGACCACTCTAGATGTTGCTCCCAACTCCATCTTAAACATTAGTAACTTTGTAGTCTTTTGCGAAGATTACCTCCAAATGGCTCCTAGTTTAGAATTGTTTTTGGAGATCTTTTACTGCAATCCATCCCGTAAGGATCAACCACTAGGTCCATATGGTGGAGTATCTATTCAACGCCGGAAAGACTGTGATTTCCCAGCTCTCATTCTAGCCAGCCATCCCAAGGGATGGCAAAACTCATACTTCTATTGCAAAGACACTTCTCCTGAATCTGATGAGGCCCGGTTCCCGGTGTTCCGAAACTCTCCTTTGACCTACGATCCCAAGATGAACAGTTATGCTAACGATGCCGACCGGGTCATAGTTGAGGACCTTCGTCACCAGGCCAGGGCTCTGCTTGCCCATGGTCTCACTGGTGTAGATCTGGTCAAATGCTGGGTTGGATGGCACATTCAACCACTCAGCATCAGGACCCGGCTTTTCCACGAGTATACCGGAGAACCCACGGATGATATGCGCTACTCAAAAGTGGTGCTTTCAAATGATCAGCTAGTGAAGTCCGCCAAGAAATTGCTTGGTGAAAAGAAGACCAAGATAGCACTGACCGGGCTTGCCCCATTCTGTGCCACCAACAAACCTCCCACGGTAAAACTTTTGACACCTCTTTATTTCTTTTAACTTTTGACCCGGCACGTAGACTACACCCCTGTCTCATCTCCTGACGGTGAAGACATTGAAGTTATTGAAGATGAAGATGATGAAGAAGGTGAGCTCGACCCCATTGGCCAGCTTTTCGATAAGTTGATTAACAGCGAAACCGCTCCTGGGGACACTTCTACCGATAACCCAGGAACTTTTTTTCCAGGCCCTGCTGGCCCGGCTACTGCCGATTTGCCAGGTCCAAAACCCACTGAGCCTCCAACGGCCAAAAGGACCCGGTCTGCTGTCGCAAAGGTGCCATATTCTCGCCTTTCTGATTATATGATGAACAAATCTTATCTCCGGACCCGATCCTCGACAAGCCAGGATTCTCTTAATGCAGGTATTCCTCCTACTGGTTTATCACGCCGGGTAAAAAAACCACGCACAACTTCTACTACTTCAAGTCCTTTGGCCAGCAAACTTCATGTTGCTAAGTCAAATTCTCTATCAGTTTCTTCCTCAGACAGTGTAAGCACGCCTGAGGATTTTCATATCAACACCGGGTAAGACACATTTACTGCTTCTTTCTTTTTTACCCTGCTTCACATATGTTTGATACTAAGATCACTTCTTTCTTCAGAGCCAAAGCTATTCTGGAGGATGGCCCGGATTCTCCTCCACAGGCCGTAACGGAGCCTACACCTCCAGAAGCACATGTTAGCACACCGGCTCAGATGGATTAATCAACTGAGGACCCGTTTCATACTGCATCTCCCTTCCCAGCACCTGAGGCCACTCTGCCTGAACAATCACCTGCACAAGGCTCGGGCACCAAGGAGGATGATGTCATTATGACCGGGTCTCGCCAAATCCCGGTTGAAGGAACCTCTACCATGGTTGCAAAAGTAGTTGTTCCTGAGGTGAAGCCGGCTCCTTCTGCTCATGGTAAAAGCCCGGCTCTCTATGCTGACTTGCCACCTCTGGATTCCATGTCCATGCCGACTCTTCGTGATGAATATTTCACCCGGCTTGCTCAGCACAAGGACGTTGAGCTTAACCTGGTCTCAATAATGTAGAAGCATTATGAGGTAATCTTTCTTACATATACTTGCTTTCACTGTATATCCATATACTGTGTAGCCCCCAAGCTCAAAGGTTATCACTAGCTGATGAACTTGGTGCTGAAATTTGTTTTTTTAACCCAAATAGAACTTTGAACACTGTAGCCCCCAAGGGTCGGGTTAACTGTTTACACTAACCTGGAACTGGAATTTCTACATCTATTGCCTTATTTGGTATATAAACTCGTTAACTTCAAATCCCTGTAGCCCCCAAGTGCCGCGTTAACTGTTTTACAGTAACCTGGGACTAACTTAGGAACTTTCAGATAAAATTTTGATCTTGAGTAGCCCCCAAGTGCCGGGTTAGCTTTCCTTGAGCAACTCGGGACTCACAAACATTATCTTTCCTTAGCTTCTTGAAACTTGACTGCCCCTTTTTTGTTTTTACTACTATCTCATGTTTGCTGAATTGTATTTCCACATGATTACACCACCAAGGCCGAACAAGAAATTTCCCGGCTCAAGGAAAGGCTTCAGGTTGAATCGAATGCCCGGGCCGCAGCACAAGAGCAACTTCAGGAATTGAAACAAAGCATGGCCCAAATGAAGCAAGAAAACTCCGAGCTGCGGCAAGACATGCAAGACCACGAGGAAGTCTGGAAGGAGCAACTAAAGAAAACCTGCGCAGATCTGGAAGCCGCCGAAACAGAGCTAACCAAATTGAAGAGGATGGTTGAATACATGGTTGCATCTCTAGTTGGTGAGTAATTTTGCACTTTCCAGAACAATCATAACCCGGGTCTGCTGTATCCAAATATATTTACTGACAATAAAACTTTGAATCCAGGGCCACGTGACGCTGCCCTATGCAAAACAGCTGCTGGCAAGGTGAAATGCCTATACACACTTGTGCGGCAGCTATACTTTGGAAGCTGTGAAGTCATCAAAGGAGCCCGAACTGGCAAAATCCTCCCAGAACAATATATGAAGTGCTTGGCCATCTGTCTACGATGACTGCATGGCTAGAGTTATGGAAAAAATCCGCCTGTAGAGCCGGTATGATGCGCGGTCTCCCACTGGCTAAGGCATACCACCCTGCTTTTGACCCGGCGCCACTTGTACGAGGCTTTCCTGAGTTCAACTCTGATGGGAACAAGTTTGACAAGAAATCCTACTCCCGGGTTTTCAAGCAAACCCGGCATATAGCAACTCAAATTGAGAATACCATGAAGCTATCATCCTTCCAATACGGGTTTGACGAGCACGGCGATGAAATTGTGGACCCAAACTCGGATCGTATTGACTTGCTCCAAAGCTACAAGGATTCTGTAGCGAGAAGCAAGACTGCGCCTTCTTCATCAACACCAAACATAGTGCCGCCAGGACGTGCCGCGGTGGAAGACGAAGATGAAAGTCACTTCGAGCCTCTGTACCAGATTACTTGGAAGACCAATGTTACAGACTCGGCAGAAGCCCCCAAGGCTCAAGCAGAAATCCAGGCGACAGCGGAGGATGAGCCAGCCAAGACCACGGGAGGTGACTGTCGTGGGTTTGTCACGTCAGATGTCATGGATGACTTCGTAGGTGTGGGATTGCGCGAGCCAATCGTCTCCGAGCTTGGGATCGCAGGAACAAAGATCAACACAGATTTACCCAGGTTCGGCCCCTCAATGTGAGGTAAAGACCTACTTCCTGCCTACCCTAGATTGGTATTGATATGATATATGAGGTGTTACAATGGAGGCGATCCGATCTCGGTACTCGCCGTATGAACTAGGGTTTGAGGGCTTGTCCCTGTCTAAGTCCTGTGAGTCCTCTTTATATACACAGAGACTCGTCAGGTTACAAGAGTTCTACACGAAGCCGGTTGTCTTCTTGTCTTTCTAGGCAAGTTAACGCCGACCTTCTCGAGCCTTCCTTTGGTAGGTCGCGATCCTAGGTCAGCCCATCTTTACGTGGCCCAATAAGAGCGTGATCATGAGGATGAAGTCGCTGTTTTGGCTTTGAATAAGTTGCGGGTTAATTATTCCCCTGACATTAGCCCCCAAGTGTAGCTTGAACTTCATGGGATATCTTGATATGTTTTCTTGATCTTGAAGGGTTCCTTGAACGTTTAGGCTGCACTTTTCTCTTCCTGGCTTGCACTTCCTTGCTTTGCGACTCATGATCACGTTGGATTGGCTTTTACTCGCACTTTTGAGGTGACCTGGAAGATGCATCTGACTTCGTGAGCTTCTTACTTTGTAAAAGTGGCTTGATAGCTTCAGAACTTGATGATGATCAATCTTCAAAATTTTGATGATAATATGTTGTAGCCCCCAAGGATTGAGCTGATGTGACTTGATAATCATCTCAATTCTTCTCAGAAGGTTTTGAAGATCGTCACCTGTAACTTGATATCATAGATAAAACAATTGTTAAGATATAAGCAGTCACAATTGGTGTTTCCGTACTATAAGCAGTACATTGGTTGACCTCTAGTTAGGTCTATCTGAATCCTTTAAGTGGGCACTTGCGCGACTCAGTATTTCCTAGGAACATGTGTGTTCAGGGTCGAGAGCGGCCATGATAGGCAATCAAGCTCGATTGACGCCACACCCCAGTACTTTGGCCGCGTAATGCAAGTTGCAATCCAACTTAAGTTAATTTGATAATTTTTTTGAAGCTTTTCTACTGTGGGGAGCCCCCCACAGTCCTTTATTCCATCATACCAAAGAATATATGTACATATTTACAAAAAACAGGATTAAAAGAGGTTTTTAAGCCATAAAGAAAGAGGGGAAACATCAGCCGCTTTCACTCTGTGCCCAAGCAGGGTGATGTCCAAGACGAAACCAGCCTTCCAGCCCTTGAACGAAGGTCTGACATTCTTAAAAATCCACCCATTACGCTGCTTCCATATATTCCAACACGCCAGAGTGACTACCTCTGTAAAGCAAGGACCAGCAAATCCTCTCTTTGCAAGAATCAGATTTTGCATAAGGTTATTATTTAACCAAGTTATTTGCAGATATGACCATACTCTTGAACTGAAAGGGCACTGGAAAAATAAATGTGTCCAGTCTTCCATAACATTACTGTGACACAACTCACAATTATGATTATCCGTGACTTTCCAATGCCTCCTGATAAGCATATCTTTTGTGTTGATCCGATCATGCAACAGGAGCCAAGCAAAGAACTTGTGTTTTGACATACATTTGGATTTCCAAATCCACGTTGAAGGGATGTCATTTGGGATATTGTCAAACTGTAATCTGTAAAACGCTTTTGGTGCATATATCCCTTTATTAAAGTTACAGGACCAAACATCATCCTCTGCACTTAAATTGACCCCATCCAGAATCGTTTGCAGAACCATATATTCCTGGAATGCCTCGGCTGACAAGAGTAAGTGAAACCCATCTGCACTGGAAGGCATATTCACGAAATCCTTGACAGAAACAAGCTTGTCTTTAGCATAAGAATATAGTCTTGGGAACTTAGTTGACAGTAGTTCCTTTTCCCAGACATCATTCCAGAAGAGGACCGTGGAGCCTCTACCCACAATACAATGTGTAATATTTCTCCAAAGATTTGATAGACTTAACACTGCCCTCCACCAAAAAGAGCCACTGTCCACTACTGCATGAGGAACAGACTCATAATAATACGAGTCACGCACCAATTTCACCCATGGGATATCAACATTGTTGTAAAATTTGTCTAGGTGTTTCAGTAAAAGTGCCCTGTTTTGAATTTGCAGATTAACTATTCCCAAACCTCCTTTCTGCTTGGGTTTGCATACCATATCCCAGGCAGGAAGCGAATTGACTCTTTCTTTATTCTTGTCCTTTCTCCATAAACACCTTCTTCTTGCTCTATCAATAATCTCCAGAACTCCCTTGGGGATAACGAGAGTGCACATTGTGGGGACCCCGGACTAGCTGTCCGAAATACCCGATTATGCTTAACACAACGATCCCGTGATCAGTCTGTCGTTGCACATAATCCGAATTGGATACCAAAGTTTACATCCATTACAATACCGAATAAAAAGTCTTACATAAATGGTCATTTAGACCAAGTTCTTACATAGGTGCCTTCATGGGCCAAACCAAAATATCAGCGGAAGCTACGGCGTAGTAGACATCTATCTAACGATGACAACCCGACAGGCAGCTGACTTGTGGAGATCCTTAGTTGGCGTAGAAGTCGCCATACTCCTGCTCGGCGTAGTGCTCCTCCTCGTAGTCTGGCTAGGTCAATAGCCAGGGACGAAACCAATATGAGTACATTTGAATGTACTCGCAAACTACCCCAACATGAGTATGCACTAGTTTTATTTTAGTTGACAACTTTTATTTATTTAAAACATCTCTATATCTTTATTGAAAAAGGTAAGAAGAGTTTTATAACCACTTTTAAAGAGATCACCATTTTATCTGTTTCTCCAAAACTCCTCCTTTTTCCGACCATAGCCCGTCATGGTCCACTTTCATCCAACCACCTCATACCGATCCGTTGGTATAGGTGTAGGAAACATTCTCCACTTCATTTTCTTTTTAAAACTCAAAGTCTTTTAAAAACTTGCACAAGGTCTTAGGACAGTCTCCCAATTGTCCATATCCGAGGACTCGGCTATTCGAATAGTTTTTAACACTCTGCAGAGGTAGCACGCTTTTAACCCACATCCATCCGGCAACTCATCGTGTCTGCCACGTCTCGCCATACCAGGTGTATGCGAAGTAAGCCGCCGGCCATAGCCTCTTATTTGCTCATGCTAGTATAGGATCCTTCCCATATGACACTTTCCATCAACACCCAGTCCAGTTTCCCGTCAGAAACCCTAAGTGTGAGGACTCATAGTTTTGTCCGGCGGTTTATGGTGGAACCTTCTATCCTCCCCACCACTTGTGTGAGGACCCGGGTCAGGGGGTAGGTCCTCGGACCATCCCCTCATGCATAACGGAGTCATCTCCGTTGATGAGGTATCCCATACTAATAAGAGCAAACTACATGACTAAGCCTTTTCCCATATATGGTAAATGTGGTCGCACAGGGTAGGATTGGTCGTCATAGTACTAGGACACTGTGCATTTTTCATAAACATCACCATTTTTCCACTTCTCCATTCCAACACCGACATCTCGGCATTCCATAACCACACAAGAAATTTCAAAGGAGTTTTGAATAAACAACATTGTTTCCCATCCTAAAGTTTATATAGCTACTACATAGGGTGGCAAAATAATATCCATATACTTTTGAAATGGGTTTTATAAATCTTGCTTTGAGAGTAAAACATGTTATGAAAGTAGATGCATATGTTTGTAGTGCAAGCTCAGAGAATAGCTTGCCTTGCTTGGCAAAGTGATCTTGCTCTTGTTCTTCAATTTCAGCAAACTCTCCTTCCTCGATATATCCGACAACGTTCTCGTCTAATTAATAAACAAACAATGCAAACAATCACTAAGCTATACAAGCAATCATCTCAACACAACAATCATGAACATCACACATAGCTACTGCACACATCAAACCATACAATTTGGTTTCAAAATAATTGAATTAAACATCATTTGTTTATGTTCAAATTATGGCAGAAACTTGTGGAACATGTTTAATTCAATAACTTGAGTTCTGTTGGTCACAAAAATACAAACTAAAATTCTATGGAAAGCTACTGATGTGTAGAAGACAACACAATTTGATTTGGTTCAATTGGAGTTACTAAACTCCCTACACATTTGTTTGAATCCAGAAGCTTAATAATCAAGTTTTGGCTACCATTTAAATTCTATTGCTTCAAAAATTAAATCCTTTTAGGGGTGACTAAACATGACTAAATGTGATCTAAAAAATTGGTCCTAATTCATTTGGGTTAACCATTAACATATTAAATGTTTGAGTGCAGAAGGGTGTTTAAACTTCAACTGTACTAAACAAATACTACTGCACAATTAATTCTACCAAAATTAGGGAAGCTAATACAAGGCAGTACTAAGCTACAAAATTGGTTTGGAATTATTTGGACTAACAGAGTATCAGAAACAAACAAGTTTAGAATTTAAACCTTCTGTAGTATTTTTAATAATACTTTTTATTTATTTAATTAAATGGAATGAATCCAATTGGGTTGGTTAAACATTTTGATAAGCTTTCCAGAACAATTGAGTTTGATTTATTTGGATTCCTAAATCTTGAGATATTGAATTTCAAAGTTGGATCCAGTACTGATTTCATATTTTCCATTTTAAACAGAGAAATCCAGTTATGGATAATGTTTAAATCTCTGACCAGTGGGGCCTACATGGCAGCGACACAGCGCGCGCGGGAAAATGATTAAAAACCTGACGAGCGGGGCCCGCCCGTCAGTCTCTCTCTCTCTTTCTTTTCTAATCGAAGCGGTACGCTACCGTTGGATGGAGATCCAACGGCCCGCAACGAAACCATCGGCGACGACCATTTCTGGGCGGCGCCGTGGCTCCGGCGACGGCGAGGTGCACCTCACCTAGGGGCTCGGGAGGTCGAGGTGGTGATGCGAATCGACGGCGGCGGCGTGGGGAGAGCTTCTGGCCGAGTCCTGCTTGCTGGGACGGAGTGGTTCGTCGGCGGCGAGGTCTCCGTCTTCCTTGGCCACGGACAGCAACTCCGGCGAGGTTCACGGCCGCGTCTGGGCACTAATCAAAGGGGAAAAGGGATGGGGTGAGTGCGGTGAGCTCAGGCAACAGCGTAGAGGGGTCAGAGGGAGAATGGGCAGCGAGGCGCTGCGGCCACGACGGACCTCGACGGCGGCAGTGGCTGGCACAGCACGCCCTCCTGGCGGTGCACGGCGAATCGAGAGGGGGCAGTGAGGGAGTGGGGTGGTGTGGTGTTCCCAGAGGGGTGCGGGGGTGGTTTTATAGCGCGGGGGCCGGCGCATCGTGGACGGAGTGCACGGCGACGTCCATGGCGCACGGCGGAGATATTTCTCCTCCAATCCGACGCGGCGGTGCGAGGGACGTGGAGACTAGGCGTTCACCGGGGTCCGGACATGTTCTAGAAGGTCTGGCCGAGCGTGCGTGTCGAGGTGCGAGGTGTGCCAATTTGGGTCGACCGCGGCTGCCACGGCGACGCTGGGTGGATCGAGGCGAGGGACGGCGTAACTGCTCTCCTCTGCGGCGCCGCGGCTGCAGAGGCACGGGAGCGAGGGAGAGCGCGGCCAGGGGGGCCTGGGGAGCGCGGAAACGGCGAGCACGCCGGCGACACGGCGATGGTCGTCGGGGTTGAAGTCGACGACACTTTTGCAGAAACCCCCTGCTTCTTCTTTTCTTTTATTTTCCAGTTTCTTTTTAATATCCAGAAGCTTTTCTGGGATTTAATTGGGGCACTTAAACATTTTAGAAAAATTTGCAAATAATTGTGGGGCCTCCCCATAACATGTAGAAGCTCCACAAAAATTGGCTTTGCAAAATAAAATGTTTTGCATCATTTTCTTTCATAGGGTTTTGAATTTGGTAATTTGGTTTATTTCAAATTGATTTTACTTTACAATTTTAAAATTAGTTTTAAAAATAGCATTGAAGAGGGAAAGTAGTAAGAATCAAAATGGGAGTGTTTACATTACAACTCCACTGACTTTGGTTTGAAATTAATTGAGTTTGTCACTTGAAGAATTTCATGTGACAACTTGTCACTTTTATTTTTCCTTCTTTATAACTTTATTTTGTTTTCTACTTTTTCTTCAAGTGTTCATTAGAGCAAGCAACACACACACAAGACAAACAACTTAAGTAACAAGAAGCAATCAACACACAATAAACAACAAAAGTTTTTGTTGGCTCTCATTTTTGGAATATAATATTGATAATATTTTTGGGATGTTACAATCCTTCCCCCCTTAAAATAAATCTCGTCCCGAGATTTGCTAGGCTTGGGTTTTAAGGAGGTCTGGGAATTCGCTTCGAAGATAATCTTCGCGTTCCCAAGTTGCTTCTTCTTCAGAGTGGTTAGTCCACTGGACTTTGTAAAACTTGATCGCACGTCTTCGGGTAACACGAACATCTTCTTCGAGAATTTGAGAGGTCTCTCACGATAGGTCAGGTCTTGGTTCAGGTCGATGGAGAGGTGGTCGATGTTTTTGAAAACATCAGGCTGGTCAGGAACTTCAAGACACTTCCGGAGCAAGGAAATGTGGAAGACATCATGATAATCTCCTAACTCCTGGGGTAACTCCAGCTGATAGGATACTTCTCCTCGACGAGCAATGACCTTGAAGGGTCCAATATACCTTGGCGCTAATTTTCCTTTGACATGGAAACGCTGCATTCCTTGAGGGGTGTCACTCGGAGATAAACATAATCTCCGACGTTGAAGGTGAGGTCACGGCGCTTGGTGTCAGCGTAACTCTTCTGACGGGATTGGGCAGTTTTGAGGCGTTCACGAATAAGCTGAACTTGCTCTTCAGCTTCTCGGAGGGTATCTGGTCCGAACAATTTGCTCTCTCCGGTATCGGACCAATTCAGGGGTGTACGACACTTCTTGCCGTAAAGGGCTTCAAAAGGGGCCATTTGCAGACTAGACTGATAACTGTTGTTGTACGAGAACTCTGCAAACGGAAGACAATCTTCCCACTTGGAACCATAGGATAGAACACATGCGCGAAGCATGTCCTCCAATATCTGGTTCACTCGCTCAGTTTGGCCATCGGTCTGGGGATGATAAGCTGTGCTAAATGCTAACTTGGTTCCGAGGGCTTCATGAAGGGATTTCCAGAATCTTGAGGTGAATTGCGTGCCTCTATCAGATACAATCTTCTTAGGCACACCATGCAGGCTCACTATTCTGGAAATATACAGGTCTGCTAACTGAGCTCCGGTATGAGTGGTCTTGACAGGAACAAAGTGGGCAACCTTGGTCAGTCGATCAACGATGACCCAGATTGAATCATGGCCTCGGTTGGATCTTGGAAGTCCGGTAATAAAATCCATTCCAATCTCATCCCACTTCCACTCGGGAATTTTCAAAGGTTGAAGCAATCCAGCGGGTCGCTGATGTTCAGCCTTAACTCGCTGGCAGATGTCACACTTGGCTACGAATGAACCAATCTCTCGCTTCATTCCATGCCACCAAAATCTTTCTCGAAGGTCTTGGTACATTTTGGTTCCGCCGGGGTGGATTGAATAAGGGGTCTCATGGGCCTCCTTCAGGATTAACTCCTTAAGTTCCGTGACATTGGGCACACAGATACGGTCATTGAATTTCAGCACTCCTTCAGCATCTTCGGTAAAACCGGGTGCTTTGCCGAGGGAAATCTTCTTCCTAATTCCCTCTATGCTTTCATGACCTTTCTGGGCTTCTTTGATTTGATCCATCAGGGTTGGGGTTAACTCTAAATTGGCGAGATAACCATGGCTAACAAGCTCTAGTCCAAAATCTTGGAACTCTTTGAACAAGGCTGGCTGTTCGGCTTGGATCAGGGCATTCAGGGTGCAAGGTTTGCGACTAAGGGCATCGGCAACTACATTAGCCTTTCCGGGTGATAATGGATTCCAATATCATAATCCTTGATTAATTCCATCCATCTCCTCTGTCGCAGGTTCAGATCTTTCTGGGTGAAAATATACTTCAAGCTTTTGTGATCTGTATAGACCTCGCAGCGATGTCCCGCAAGATAGGGACGCCACGTTTTGAGAGCAAGAACAACAGCAGCTAACTCCAAGTCATGGGTTGGGTAATTCTCTTCATGCGGTCGCAACTGCCGGGACAGATACGACACAACTTTGCCTTCTTGCATCAGAACGCAACCAAGTCCGAGGCGTGATGCATCGCAATACACGTCGAAACTCTGGGTGACGTCTGGCATGATCAGGATTGGGGCTGAGGTTAGTCTCTTCTTCAGTTCTTGGAAACTATCCTCACACTTCTGAGTCCATTCAAATTTCTTGTCCTTCTTCAACAGTTGGGTCATGGGTTTGGCTATACTGGAAAATCCTTCAACGAACTTGCGGTAATAACCGGCAAGTCCGAGAAAGCTTCGGATTTCAAAACATTGGTTGGGGATAACCAGTCAAAATGGCTTGATCTTCTCTGGGTCAACAGAAATTCCTCCGGCAGACACAACATGTCCGAGAAATGCCACTTCACTGAGCCAAAACTCACACTTGCTAAGCTTGGCATACAGCTGGTGCTCTCGGAGGTCTCCAAAACTAGACGCAGGTGTTCAGCATGCTCTTCTTCGGTCTTGGAATAAATAAGGATGTCATCAAGGAAAACTACCACGAACTTGTCGAGGTACTCCATGAAAATCTTGTTCATGAGATTCATGAAATAGGCTGGGGCATTGGTCAGACCAAAAGACATCACGGTGTATTCAAACAACCGTAACGAGTGGTGAAGGCGGTCTTGGGAATGTCTGTCTCTCGGATCTTCAACTGATGGTATCCTGTCCGAAGATCGATCTTGAAAAGACTCGGGCTCCGTTCATTTGATCGAACAGATCCTCGATCTTGGGAAGAGGATACTTATTTTTAATGGTCACGTCATTCAGCTTGCGATAATCCACACACAGGCGTGTGGTACCGTCTCTCTTGTCCACAAATATAATGGGTGATCCCCAAGGTGAAGCTTGGGCGAACAAGTCCTTTGCTGAGCATATCTGCCAATTGCTTCTTCAACTCAACCAGCTCTTCCGGATTCATCCGATAAGGTCTTTGGGATATGGGGGATTCCTGGGATAAGCTCAATTATGAACTCAATTTCCCGGTCTGGCGGCATACCAGGCAATTCTTCTGGGAAAACATCCTTGAACAGGTGAACAACACGGATCTCATCTAGGGCAGGTCGAGCTATGCTCTCATGGCAGCCTGGGTGAGATTGACTAGTTTCAGACACATACTCCACTTCTACTTCTTTGTCGGTGGTGATGGATACAGCTCTTCTGCACAGTCAATTCGACCATGGTACTTGGCTAACCAATTCATACCGAGTATAACATCGATGCCTTGGGTTCCCAGAACAATTAAGTTAACTGGAAACTTTTCTCCTTTGATCTCAAGGGGTACATCGGAGCAAAACATCTTGGTCTCTACGGTGGATTCTGGGATTTGGATGACCATGGGTTTGGGTAAGAGGCTCTCAACTAAACCTCCCTTAGCAACAAATTCTTGGGTAACAAATGAATGGGTAGCACCAGAATCAAACAGAACAGTTGCAGGTACTGAGTTGACAAGGAACGTACCCAGCACAACATCCGGAGCATCCTGAGCTTCTTCAGCATTGATGTGGTGCAGACGACCCTTGGCAACAGCAGCATTTCCGCGGGTGCGGCATTCTTGCCATTTCCATTTCCATTGCGGCCTTGACCATTGTTCTGTGCCGGCGCATTGGGGCGCTGGACATTCCTCTTGGGATTGGGACATTCTTTGGAGTAGTGACCCTTGTTGCCGCATTCAAAGCAGATCACATTGGGATTGCGGGTGAAGTTGTTGAAGTTTCCTCCGGGACGGTTATTGTCATTGGGGCGGTTGAAGTTGTTTGGGCGGTTAGGGTAATTGGGGCGTGGAGCTTGGGGTGGACGATAGGCAGGCCTGGTGTTCTGCTGAAAGATACGAGGTTTCTGGCTGCTCGAACCTTCCTGAGCATTCATCCTCCTCTTGCGACCTTCATACATGACTTGCGCTTGGTCTCCAGCTGGATGGCTTTGTCCACAAGTGACTCCAGATCACGGAAGTCATGGATAACCAAAGCACACTGAAGTTCATCATGAGTCCACTCATGAAACGCTCCATCTTCTTCTCTTCTTTGTCGGTGTCATCAGGAGCATACCGAGATAAGTCGGTAAACATCCAGATAACCGACCACATCTCTACTTCCCTGCCTCAGTTTGCGGAACTCATCCTTCTTCCTCTCAATAAGTCCGTAAGGAATATGCTTCTTGCGGAACTTCTCCTGGAACTCAGCCCAGTTGATGACATGACCAGCTGGCTGGAGAGTCTTGGTAGTTTCCCACCAAGCTCTTGCAGGTCCAGCGAGATAGTGGGTTGCATACAGCACTTTCTCATTTTCTCCCACAGCAGCAACTTCAAGATTATTGTCGATGGTGCGAAGCCAATCATCGGCTTCTAGTGGGTGAAGTCCCTTGGAGTAGGTGGGTGGGTTGGTCTTCTGAAAATCGCCTAAGGTGGATCGCTGGTTCTCATTGCCATTGCCATTACCACCATTGTTGTTGTTGTTGTTATTGTTGTTGTTGTTATAGGCGGCTGCGAGTTGTTGCAGGCAACGAGATGAGCTGGCGCTCTTGCCGGGCATTTTCACGTTCCTCCATGATAAGCGCGAGAAGTTGGGCGGGGGTTGGGTCCGGTGGTGGTGGTGCTGATCCTGATCCTCCCATTGTCGCGACGGGGCGGCATCCTGAAGCACACCGGGTATAAGAGGCAAGGCAAGAAAAGTTCGACTAAGGGAAAAGACGATCTCTCAAGTGGTTGATTAATTTAAGATTATATGAAAATATTTCACACAGATTTAAACAAGACAAACATACTTATATTTACAAACATCACATCAAGAGTTCACATCAACATCAAGCTTACAACATCAAGCTTACATCTAAGATACATACATCTGGTTTCCAAAAGAACCACTACTACGACTCGACTATATAGGGGTCAACCTAATCCTGCGGTAGTGATCAAGTCACTCGCCTACTGAGGTGGAACCTCCAGCTCTAACACGTCAGCATCTGACTGGTAGGCTGGCTCCTCGGGATCCTCCTCCTCCTCGAGAACTGCTCGAGTGGCTCCTCCTCCTCGTCAACTAACTCCTCCTCATCATCCTCCTCCTCACAGTCCATCTCCTCCACGAAGTCATCATCGTCACTGAGGAAAGCGTCGTTCTCCTTGCGGAGATCCTCGCCCTCCTCCTCCATCTCGTCAGTATGGTGCTCTAGATCCTCAATCAGTCCGTCCTGCTCTGCCACCTTCGTGCGGAGCTTCACGATAGTCTTCCTCAGCTGGGCCCTCTTCCTGAGAAGAGCAACCTTCTCCACCATCAGCTTCATCTCGTTCTCGCGAAGCTCAACGAGCGACTCGCGGTCAAAGTGGAGCTGAATCCTAGTGCGCAACAGATCATCCTGAGTGCACTGAAGTAAGATCTCCATGTCCATGATGTAGCTCCCAAACATCGGGTGGTAAGGTGAAGGAGTAGGGTGTCCATCGCAGTTGCGCCTCCCGTAGAACCGGAAACGGGAGTCTACTAACTCCGCCTTGTGCTCCTCACAAAGTCGGGCTAGCATCCTCTGTGTAGCAGTACAGAGACCATCAACCCAGGTGGCCTCCTTGGTGGTGAAGATGAGCGTCCTGGAACTGGGAGACTTGATGTTCCTGCGAACTGACGACTGATGAGCCAGCTCAGCCTTCCGACACCGTGAACATCAATCTGAGCTCCCTCAAACTCTGGAGCGGGGCGACCTAACAGCTTGGTCAACTCGAACAAGTCCCTCTCAAACGTCAGCTTGCTGTCCTTCTCCAGCTGAACGAACTCGGTCCAATGGAGTGCCATCTACAGTTTTTAAGCAAAATTTTAAGTTAGTTAGGTGACAAGTATATCAAAATTTTAATATAGTAGGGCAACAAGTGAGTCAAATTTTAACTTAATGAGAGGTGTACAAAATTTTAGGGATACAAGGAAAATGTAATATTTAATGAGAGTAAAATTTTGCATAAGTAAGAGGATTGGAGATAAGCAATTTTCGAAAATACTTCATTCCTTTCTTTTTAGAAATTCATCTTTTGTAACATTTGACAAACGACCATGCTAACTAAGGTTTCCTAAAGTCAGGATGGCTCTGATACCAAGTCTGTGGGGACCCCGGACTAGCTGTCCGAAATACCCGATTATGCTTAACACAACGATCCCGTGATCAGTCTGTCGTTGCACATAATCCGAATTGGATACCAAAGTTTACATCCATTACAGTACCGAATAAAAGTCTTACATAAATGGTCATTTAGACCAAGTTCTTACATAGGTGCCTTCATGGGCCAAACCAAATATCAGCGGAAGCTACGGCGTAGTAGACATCATATTCTAACGATGACAACCCGACAGGCAGCTGACTTGTGGAGATCCTTAGTTGGCGTAGAAGTCGCCATACTCCTGCTCGCGTAGTGTCCTCCTCGTAGTCTGGCTAGGACAATAGCCAGGGACGAAACCAATATGAGTACATTTGAATGTACTCGCAAACTACCCCAACATGAGTATGCACCAGTTTTATTTTAGTTGACAACTTTTATTTATTTAAAACATCTCTATATCTTTATTGAAAAAGGTAAGAAGAGTTTTATAACTATCTTTAAAGAAGTCACCATTTTATCTGTTTTTCCAAAACTCCTCCTTTTTCCGACCATAGCCCGTCATGGTCCACTTTCATCCAACCACCTCATACCGATCCGTTGGTATAGGTGTAGGAAACATTCTCCACTTCATTTTTCTTTTAAAACTCAAAGTCTTTTAAAAACTTGCACAAGGTCTTAGGACAGTCTCCCAATTGTCCATATCCGAGGACTCGGCTATTCGAATAGTTTTTAACACTCTGCAGAGGTAGCACGCTTTTAACCCACATCCATCCGGCAACTCATCGTGTCTGCCACGTCTCGCCATACCAGGTGTATGCGAAGTAAGCCGCCGGCCATAGCCTCTTATTTGCTCATGCTAGTATAGGATCCTTCCCATATGACACTTTCCATCGACACCCAGTCCGTTTCCCGTCAGAAACCCTAAGTGTGAGGACTCATAGTTTTGTCCGGCGGTTTATGGTGGAACCTTCTATCCTCCCCACCAACTTGTGTGAGGACCCGGGTCAGGGGGTAGATCCTCGGACCATCCCCTCATGCATAACGGAGTCATCTCCGTCGATGAGGTATCCCATACTAATAAGAGCAAACTACATGACTAAGCCTTTTCCCATATGTGGTAAATGTGGTCGCACAGGGTAGGATTGGTTCCATAGTACTAGGACACTGTGCATTTTTCATAAACATCACCATTTTTCCACTTCTCCATTCCAACACCGACATCTCGGCATTCCATAAACACAAGAAATTTCAAAGGAGTTTTGAATAAACAACATTGTTTTCCCATCCTAAAGTTTTATATAAACTACTACATAGGGTGGCAAAATAATATCCATATACTTTTGAAATGGGTTTTATAAATCTTGCTTTGAGAGTAAAACATGTTATGAAAGTAGATGCATATGTTTGTAGTGCAAGCTCAGAGAATAGCTTGCCTTGCTTGGCAAAGTGATCTTGCTCTTGTTCTTCAATTCAGCAAACTCTCCTTCCTCGATATATCCGACAACGTTCTCGTCTAATTAATAAACAAACAATGCAAACAATCACTAAGCTATACAAGCAATCATCTCAACACAACAATCATGAACATCACACATAGCTACTGCACACATCAAACCATACAATTTGGTTTCAAAATAATTGAATTAAACATCATTTTTATGTTCCAAATTATGGCAGAAACTTGTGGAACATGTTTAATTCAATAACTTGAGTTCTGTTGGTCACAAAAATACAAACTAAAATTCTATGGAAAGCTACTGATGTGTAGAAGACAACACAATTTGATTTGGTTCAATTGGAATTACTAAACTTCCTACACATCTATTATATACTTAAAACACAGGATAACCAACGGTTAAGATTTATCAATCTAAAGTCATAAAATCCCAACGGCTGAGATTAATATGCTAGGACGAAGCACATGCACGTGCGACATAAAAAAACAGGATTACCCACCGTGTACGATAAGAACTCCAGCAAACAAATCTCTACCTAAAAAACACACGTATCTCTCGGCCCAATATAGGCCGCGATTGGTGCTGCTTTGCTGCGATCAACACGGCAGCGATGAAGATGGCGACTAGCATCCCTGATGAGCTCGCGAAGGGATAACATCGATTTGGACGCTCGGCTAATCAAAAGCACACCGGCGGCGATGACGATTTGAAGGAACGATGTCACCACACCCCGGCGGCCGGTGGCAACGACGACACGCGAGATGTCCGGCGATGCTTGGCTAATCAAAAGCACGCCCGTCGGCGACGATGATTGAAGGAACGATGGCAGCACATCCCGGCAGCCGGTGGCAACGACGACACGCTAGATGTCCGGCGAATCAAACTCAGGCCAGCAGATAACGGTTAAGATTCAGCAGGCATCGTGCTGACGGCATAGAGAAGCCATCGTCGATTATCACATCGTCATGAACGTCGCCGACGTGCAGCAGAAAAGCCTAGAAGTGCAGCTCGGCCATGAGACCTGCTCTGCGTGCGCATGCTCCGCGACATGCCGGCCGGCCAGACAGGGTATGTACTCCGCTACACAAAATACAGTTCTTTTTTTTCCTGAATCAATACAATTTGTTTTCAGGGCCAACCATGACTAATTTGACAGGCATCGATCCATGCATTGCTCCAACGGACTTTCCAAATAACGAGCACCTTTGGACGCTCAGCTAACCAAAAGCAATGGGCCCCCGGAAGATCTAAAGAACGATGGTAACGCATCCGGCGGCGACGACGATCGAAGGAACGATGTCAGCAAATCCCGCTCTGCGGTGGCGACGACGACACGCAGATGTCCAGCGAATCAAACTCAAGCCAGTAGTATCAAAGGCTAGGATTCAACGGGCGTCGCGCTGCCGTTATAGAGGGGCCTTCGTCGATTATCACATCGTCATGACCGTCGCCGACGTGCTGCAGAAAAGCCTAGAAGAGCAGCTCGGCCATGAGAGCTGCTCTGCGTGTGCAGGCTCCCAGCGACCCGGCCGGGGCTAGACAGGGTATGTATACGCTCAACAAAATACAATTTGTTTTTTAATGATAATACAAACTGTTTTACCAGGCCAACCATGACTAATTTTACAGGCAAAACATTGGCAGAGGCGTGCAGCAGATTCTACAGCTATACTGGGAAAAGACTTATAAAGGAGGTCAGCTACGACATGGACAAGCCACAAGTCAAGGCTGAGCAACCAACCATACCAAACAATCTTAACCAAGACAAAGAAATAAGCCTATGATGCAATAGTGGAATCAGTTGACAAAAGTCTAGGAAAACACAGCGAATGGCTACAGTGGCACGAGAAAACCTATCTACGGGAGGAAAGAAAACAATAACGACGAAGCTTAAACGAGAGGGAAAGATAGTGCTTGCTGTAGAATCATGCAGAGCTGCAGTGTTGCTTCTCCAAGATGGAAGAACAACACACTCAAGGTTCCGCGTTCCACAGATTATCGCCGAAGAATCAACGTCTGAAATAAAGCAAGGTACACATTTGGTTTAACTGTTAAACAAGACCTCACATGCTGTGGGATGAAGCTACTATGGCAAACAGGCATTGCATGGTACAAGCTTCATAACGGAAAAAAGCTATGAGAGGTCATTTGGTTTGATGGCAGTGGTACTAGGAGGATACTTCAGAAAAATACAACCAGTTATAACCAAGGTGAGGCGAGAGGAGATTGTTAATGCATAAATCAAAGATCGTACCTATGGAATCACTTGGAAATATTTAGGTTATCAACGGATCCAGGACAAAACAATGTCGCTGAATTTGCAGAGTGGACACTAAAAATAGGCAATGGAAAAACAACATGAGATGAAGGAGAGGATTGGATTAAATGGTTAAGAACCTACTGCTACAAAAAGGAAATCTGAAAGAAGAAATAGTCAGAAGCACATAGCCAAACTCGCTGCAAAAATACGTGAGCGGAATTCTTATTAGAAAGAGCAATACTATGTCAGGCAGGGAAGTAAACGAGAACAATGAGCCGGATACAAAGGTGAAGAGGAGAGATACCCAAGCCCGGATACGTGTGCCATGCAATGACGAATAACATGAGCATGGATAACATGTATCCTACTGAGTTTCTCAACACCCTGAAGTTCCAGAAATCCAGGAAGGTTTGTTAGTGATGCTCCTACACAACATACACCAAGCTGCAGATTTATGCAATGGCGTGAAATTGACAATAAACCAACTTGGAAACATGTACATCGAGGCAAAATTAGTAAAGGAAAACATGTTGGCGAAAAGGTATACATACCATGGATCATCATGTCAGATGTCACCCAGCGACTCTCAGAAAAATACTACCAGTTATAACCAAGAGGCGAGAGGAGATTGTTAATGCTTAAATCAAAGAACGTACCTATGGAATGACATGGAAATATTTAGGTTATCAACGGATCCAGGACAAAACAATGTCGCTGAAATTGCAGAGTGGACACTAAAAATAGGCAATGGAAAAACAACATGAGATGAAGGAGAGGCTTGGATTAAAATGGTTAAGAACCTACTGCTACAAAAAGGAAATCTGAAAGAAGAAATAGTCAGAAGCACATAGCCAAACTCGCTGCAAAAATACCGTGAGCGGAATTCTTATTAGAAAGAGCAATACTATGTGAGGCAGGGAAGTAAACGAGAACATAATGAGCCGGATACAAAGGTGAAGAGGAGAGATACCCAAGCCCGGATACGTGTGCAATGCAATGACGAATAACATGAGCATGGATAACATGTATCCTACTGAGTTTCTCAACACCCTGAAGTTCCCAGAAATCTAGGAAGGTTTGTTAGTGATGCTCCTACACAACAAACACCAAGCTGCAGGTTTATGCAATGGCGTGAAATTGACAATAAACCAACTGGAATATGTACATCGAGGCAAAAATTATTAAAGGAAAAAATGTTGGCGAAAAGGTATACATACCATGGATCATCATGTCAGATGTCACCCAGCGACTCAAAATGGCAATTCATGCTGAAAAGACGCTGCCTATATCCATTCTCAGTCTAATTCGCAATGGCCATGAATAAGAGCCAAGGTCAATCCTTGAACAAGGTAGGAATTTGACTAAGGAGTATTCGGCCATGGGCAACGATATGATGCATTATCAAGAGTTACAACCAAAAAAGGATTGAAGCTGTGATCGATGATAATGAATGTCCAAGTGATGACAACGGAAAGGATATTTCTAAAGAGATTTCTAATGTACAGTGGAAGGCAAGTTATTTAAAATCCTGATGTTGGACTGGAGTGCTGATCATCAACACAGAGTAAACAAGACAAATTATGGGAAAGAAAATTGTAGACAGGAGTTACAAATTTCCAATTCGCCCTATTCCTGCTTGGTTACATAGAGTTAGAGATCCTTGCTATGCCTGATTAATTACACATCTATTTCTTGGACATGATTCATTTTAAATAGTTACAACATATTTCTTGGAACTTCATGTATCCATATTATTTAAATATCGAGATAAAACAATGGAATCATCCGCGGTACCCTCCTTTCATCTCTCCATGCTACGGACCTCCCGACGACACAATCATAAACTAGAAAGTGTGGCATGAACAGTACCAAAATCACAGCTTATATCGTCTTTTCAAGAAACGGGATTTTATCTCTTTCAACGCATTTAAAATGAACTGGCACTTCTTGCTCCATGCTTCACATGTATTTCCTCGACGTGATCATTTTACATAAAAGCATGCCTATATATATGATCTTCATATTTTACATTGTTATGTATGTACATGCGAAGTAATTTAAGATAACAAGTATCTCGGATCAATCAATGTAATCACAAACGGGACTATCCTCTCATCTATCTCGAGCTACATGCCTCCAGCACTAACAATCACAACTAACATCACTCTTACGGATAGGACAGAATCCAAATATCCCTTTAATCGTCTATATCTAAAAATGGCTACAGCATAAAGATTTTATCTCTTATTTCTCATCTGGGAGAAATTAAGATGTGGGATGGAGAAAGAGGATGGATTTACCTGCGCCTCCTTATTTGCCTATCACAACGATACAAGGGAAGTCAGATGAACGGGCTCTATTGCTACTGTTCTGTTTCCAATTGACACAACCATTCCTGCTGAAATTAGATCCAATTCTAGAATCAATGACTAAAATATGGATCATCCTGTAACCAAAATTGGGGAAAATCAAACAATTACGAATAGAAATGTGGAAGCAACCGTGCAGCACTGCAGGGTGAGACTGGAGTGGCGAGGCATGTGCCTCCTTGCCGATGATGCGTGCTGCAGCTGTCGCCACTGACAAAGGGACGCGAGAGAGGCGAGCCCGAGCCTCGAGCACCAGAGCGAGAACAACTGGAGGCGCCGCGCGCTGTGTTGGGTCGTCGGATCGAGCCATCGGGGTGGACGTGGTGGCGCTCCGCTCGGCTCTTGTGGCGCAGCCGCGCCCTCTGCATGTCGACCTGCCAGCAGTGCGGACGCTCCGGCGAGGGCCTCTCCTACCTTTACAAATCTGTGGACGACTGCAGCCTCGCCGGTAGGCACTAGGCACGCCATATCCGCTCTTTCGAGATGCACGAGAAAGTCAATGCACTGGGACATTGGGTACAGTCGAAGGATTTTTCTTGCTGAACTTTCACGAGGGATATAGAGATGACACTATGGCAAGTGCGTGATTAACTGTTAGAGTGCTGACTATTGAAAGGGTATTCTAAGTGATAGAAGCTTTTTATACACAAACAAATAGAAAAAAGGTTGGGTAAGATACAATATGTATGACTTTTATTTAAAAGGTAACCATAGCCAGCTGAAAATAATGAGTTACATAGATGCATTTCCAAAATGAATAATGTCGACAGAAAAAGGTGGCTAGAGGAAACATCATGTAATTCCTAAAAACATCTAAATTCAAATTGGGAGTTGAAAAGAGCTATTTAATGATTGTTAAATTGTAAGGACGTCGAGCACAACAAAGCAATACGGGGAAGAAGATAAATGACATTGCGAAATAAAACTACATAAAGCTCCGAAATATGTTTAATTCATGTTATTTAAATGATCTTAAGAAATAAAAATAGAAAATTATCTAAGAATTATAATGAAATCAACTAACATTTTAGAATATTTTACATGATCACATAGGAGTAAAAAGAGCTTACTATGCATTCTCAAAAATCTGAGAGAAATATTTAATGTTCCTACAAATCTAATAATGCAAATTAAATTTACATATAAACCTTGGATAATGTCTTCCTCAATTTTTAAAGAATGTGGCTCCAAAAAACATAAATAGCTAGCCGCGCAAATGCGCGGGCCACCAGCTAGTTGTTTGAATCCAGAAGCTTAATAACCAAGTTTTGGCTACCATTTAAATTCTATTGCTTCAAAAATTAAATCCTTTTAGGGGTGACTAAACATGACTAAATGTGACCTAACAAAATTGGTCTAATTCATTTGGGTTTACCATTAAACTAATTAAATGTTTGAGTGATGAAGGGTGTTTAAACTTCAACTGAAACTAAACAAATACTACTGCACAATTAATTCTACCAAAATTAGGGAAGCTAATACATGGCAGTCTAAGCTAGCAAAATTGGTTTGGAATTATTGGACTAACAGAGTATCAGAAACAAACAAGTTTAGAATTTAAACCTTCTGTAGTATTTTTTAATATACTTTTATTTTTTTATTAAATGGAATGAACCCAATTGGGTTGGTTAACATTTTGATAAGCTTTCCAGAACAATTGAGTTTGATTTATTTGGATTCCTAAATCTTGAGATATTGATTTCAAAGTTGGATCCAGTACTGATTTAATATTTTCCATTTTAAACAGAGAAATCCAGTTATGGATAATGTTTAAATCTCTGGACCAGTGGGGCCTACATGGCAGCGACACAGCGCGCGCGGGAAAATGATTTTAAATGACGTGCGGGGCCGCCCGTCAGTCTCTTCTCTCTCTTTTTTTTAATCGAAGCGGTACACTACCGTTGGATGGAGATCCAACGGCCGCAACGAAAACCATCGGCGACGACCATTTCTGGGCGGCGCCGTGGCTCCGGCGACGGCGAGGTGCAGCTTGGCTCACCTAGGGGGCTCGGGAGGTCGAGGTGGTGATGCGAATTGACGGCGGCGGCGTGGGGAGAGTTCTGGCCGAGTGCTTGCTGGGACGTGAGTGGTTCGTCGGCGGCGAGGTCTCCGTCTTCTTGGCCACGGACAGCAACTCCGGGAGGTTCAACGGCCACGTCTGGGCACTAATCAAAGGGGGAAAAGGGATGGGGTGAGTGCGGTGAGCTCAGGCAACAGCGTAGAGGGGTCAGAGGGTTAGAATGGTGCAGCGAGGCGCTGCGGCCACGAGGACCTCGACGGCGGCAGTGGCTGTGGCACAGCACGCCCTCTGGCGGTGCACGGCGATCGAGAGGGGGCAGTGAGAGGAGTGGGGTGTTGTGGTGTTCCGAGAGGGGTGCGGGGGTGGTTTTTATAGCGCGGGGGCCGGCGCATCGTGGACGGAGGTGCACGGCGACGTCCATGGCGCACGGTGAAGATATTTTCCTCCAATCCGACGCGGCGGTGCGAGGACGTGGAGGACTAGGCGTTCACCGGGGTCGGGACATGTTCTAGAAGCTGGCTCGAGCTGTGCGTGTCGAGGTGCGAGGTATGTGCGCGAATTTGGGCCGCATCGCCGCGGCTGCCACAGCGGCGCTGGGTTGGATTCGAGGCGAGGGACGGCGTAAGTGCTCTCCTCTGCGGCGCCGCGGCTGCTGAGAGGCACGGGAGCGAGGGAGAGCGCGGCCAGGGGGCCTGGGGAGCGCGGAAACGGCGAGCAACGCCATGGCGACACGGCGATGGCGTCGGGGTTGAAGTCGACGACACTTTTGCAGAAAACCCCTGCTTCTTCTTTTTTTTATTTTCCAGTTCTTTTTAATATCCAGAAGCTTTTCTGGGATTTAATTGGGGCACTTAAACATTTTAGAAAAATTTGCAAATAATTGTGGGGCCTCCCCATAACATGTAGAAGCTCCACAAAAAATTGGCTTTGCAAAATAAAATGTTTTGCATCATTTTCTTTCATAGGGTTTTGAATTTGGTAATTTGGTTTATTTCAAATTGATTTTACTTTTCAATTTTAAAATTAGTTTTAAAATAGCATTGAGAGGGAAAGGAGTAAGAATCAAATGGGAGTGTTTACATTACAACTCCACTGACTTTGGTTTGAAATTAATTGAGTTTGTCACTTGAAGAATTTCATGTGACAATTTGTCACTTTTATTTTTCCGTCTTTATAACTTTATTTTGTTTTCTACTTTTTCTTCAAGTGTTCTAGAGCAAGCAACACACACATCAAGATCAAACAACTTAAGTAACAAGAAGCAATCAACACACAATAAACAACAAAAGTTTTTGTTGGCTCTCATTTTTGGAATATAATATTGATAATATTTTTGGGATGTTACACACTTAAAATAGGTTGGCAAAGAAGAAAGACTGAATTTACTAACACCAAACTATCTCCATAGGACAAAAATGGAACGTAGCAGAAGCTTCTTTCAACCCTATCAATGAGTGGCGCAAAATCAGTGATCGATGGCTAGTAGTACCCATTGGCAAACGAGATAAGTGAAAGGTATGGAAGCAATCTGGCAATCCAGTAAACCAGCCAACATTTGTGCCTCTTGTGTATCAACACTATAGGAATCATGGATGATTTATGGAAGTTGATCTTCAGTCCAGTAATGGAAGCTATTTGCACAACAACTCTTAAAGACCAACAACTAATCAGGCTCAGCTGGCAGTACCACTAATGTATCATCTGCTACTGTATTATGGGGTAATCACCCTCTACAGGAATTGGCAAGTGCATTCTCCCTTCCCGAAGAGCCAAATTATGTTACTCTGAAGCAAATCTCCTCTAGTACATAAAGTAGAGGAGATAGGGGATCTCCTTGCCATACCCCTCTCTTGAAATAAAATTCTTCCCAGTTATTCCATTCAGGAGCACTGAGGAGGATCCAGAGGAAAGAATTCCTTTACCCACTTTATTATAGAGGAGGGAAGCCTTTTTTCTCCAAAATTTCCAAATGGCATTGTGCTCAATAGTGTCAAAGCTTTTTCAAAATCAATTTTAAAAACCACCACCTTTCTCTTGGATTTTTGACACTGAAAAAGGTACTCAAAACACCATGATAAGCAATCTGGATTGTTCTACTCTTGATAAACCCATACTGATTGCATGAATGCATTCAGTAATAACTCCTTGAAATCGATTTGCAACTAGTTTAGTAAAAGAATTTCAAGCAGGTATTTGTCAATGAAATCGGCCGAAAGTCATTAACATTTTTAGGATTCAATTTCTTGGGTACCAGAGTGATATATGAGCTATTGATATTCTGCAGAGAGACCTTTCCTTTGTGGAACTCCTCACACAGGTCCAGGAAGTCCTTTTTCACAATCTGCCAACAATGCTTTATAAACAAACCAGTGAAACCGTCTGGTCCTGGAGCCCTGTCTGGTTTGAGGTGCTTAACAATTCCCTCAATCTCATCCACTGTAAAAGGCGCCGCAAGGCCTTGTAGATTATTTACATGATGCACAAAAGATGAAATTTCAGAGACACAGTTATTAGCAGAAATTCCCATTCTATCCTTGAAACAAGAGTAGAAGGCCACAGCTTTTCTTGATGATCAGTTATGACATTGCCTGCAGCATCTTGGATCTCACAAACAGCATTTTGTCTGTATCTTTCAGTTGCCCTAGCATGGAAATATTTTGTATTTTCACCACTCAGCTGTACCCAACGAATAGTGCAGCGCTGCTTCCAGTAATCAGATTGGATAGCCAGCAGATTTTTTAAGTGACATTTCACTATATTCCGAAAATTGAATTCTAGAGTACTGAGCAACCTTTCCTCCTCCAATTGGTCAAGTATTAAGATTGCAGAATTACAATTTTCAATGACAGACTTGATATGTGACAGGCTTTTACCCCAACGTTTGAGCTCATATCTCATATTCTTCAGTTTGGCCGAAATTCTGCCAACTGCATTGGAGTGTTTTATGGACATCCCCCAAGTCTTATTGACCAAATCCATAAACCCTTTCTGTTTTACCCAGTGATTCTCGAATCGAAAGATCTAGCTTTAGGAATTTTTGTGGAAATCCTCACCACACAAGGTATATGATCAGAGGTTGGCCTAGCCAAAGGAGCTACCATGGTGTTCGGGTAAGAAAGAGTCCACTGACAGGATGTGAAAAACCAATCCAACTGCTCCAAGAGAGGCTGTGACTGCATATTAGACCAAGTATAAGACCTTCCTTTAACAGGTAGCTCGAGAAGACAAGGTGACTAATAATGTCATTGAACAAGAAAATATCATTCATATCTGCCCCTGGCCTATTACGATTGTCCACTGATCTCATGAAGTTGAAATCCCCAGCAATAACCAATTTTCATGCATAGGTATATTGAGATTGTATAGCCATGTTACAAAATTATCACGTTCAAGCCCTCCACATGGACCATAAACATTAACGAGAGTCCAACATTCAGAATTGTGTACGGACTTGAATTTAATTTTAATAGCAGACTTGTGACTTCCAATAAATCACCCGAAATCATAGCACTATTCACATACAATGAGACCTCCAGAAGCACCCACAGAAGGAGGAGAAGCGAATTGATCATATCTCTTAGGGCAAAAACTTTTATAAAAGTGTGATCAAAAGAATCACATTTTGTTTCGTGCAGGCATAAATAGCAGCATTGCTCTCATCAATTTTATTATAAACAAATAGTCGCTTGTCCTTATCATTAAGCCCTCTAGTGTTCCAGTCAAAAACCAACCAGTCCAGATTATGTATATTGTTGTGATCCATTAAGAAACACTGATACTAGGCTTGGTAGGAGAGGCCATAAGCTTCTCCTTTGTGAGTTCCCCATCAATTTCCAATTTCTTTCCGCCATGTAGTACTCTTATAGGAGTGAAAGGGGTCACTGGCTGATCAGACTTGTATGACTGGTCTGGCCTGGCCTGGGCTTTGCAAACTCGTGGCTTTTTCCTTGGTTCGGGGTTCTCTAGAACAGGGGCAAGTTTGAAACCTTCATTGCGAACTGCACTCCTGGTGGATCTACGAGCTTCAGGCTAAAAAAACTGGAGTGTTTTGTTTTCGGCCTTCCTCTTTGGCACTATCTCAGATTGTTTCTCCAAGAGGATCACATAACTTGTCTCTTGAGCAGACATATCGAATTCCCCAGTGTGCAACAAGCCCTCAACATAAGTTGAACAGTCCAATAACAAAGGTGTGAAGCAAAATTGAGACCAATCAAGTTATCAAACATAGCCGAGGCCACTTCCCTTCAATGCTCACTGGGAGCCAGCATTGGATTAGGCAGAAGGACTCTAAAGAACTGAACATCCTGCTGTGTGTCATGACCGGTTTCCACTCGATTCACAAGGGAACAATTGCCAAAGGGTTCTCCTCAACTTGGTGGTGTACCATTTCAACATCTTTATTATCTGGAATTTGATCATCTATTTGTTGTTGTATCAGCTGCTGAACAGGCATGACAACTTTATCCTCATTGTGCACTAAATTGCCAGAACAGGCATTGCCGCCGCCGGAGATTGCACAAGAGGAGAGTTGGAGACAGGGTTTTCCTGGGAGGAGATCGTACTCGAGACGATTGAGCATTTCCTATTTTCCTAAACTGGCAGGGATATGACAGCTTGAATTGACTGTTTGACGGTCCATTGAAAAGACCCTTTAACTCTGGGCAGTCCCTGCGAAAGTGGCCCAACTGGGAGCAAGCCCAACATCTGAATTTTCCTTTGCAGTCCTCCACGGAGTGTCTATTAGTAAGGCAGTTAGGACACTTCCAAACTTTTGCGGCCATTTATCTATCATCTTGTCAAAGGCAGGATTTGCTCACGGGCAATAGAAGGCCCAACAGGAGCGCTAGGGGATGACCCATTTACTTCTATTACTGTCAGAGGAATCGAACAATCTGATCCTTCAAATCTGCACTCTGAGTGAAAGACACAAACCTGCCTGAAGTCTGTCAGTGATTTCTTTCCAGTTGATTGAACCAAACTGAATATGGGTTTGCTGAACATCAGGAACTGCTACCGGAGGCACCACAGCAATAGGATGTAGGCGCATTTGCTGTTTTATTGATAAACCTTGGTGTTTTTTCTAGAAGTAATTTCCTCTTCCACTTAGGAGATGAAGCCATCGTCCACTCCTTAGTACTATCAGCTAACCAAGAATTATACTCTCACCCAATTGGGCCGCCAGAACCCATAAGTGAAAGTAACACTTGAAGTGGAAGCATTCAAAAAACTTCAACTGTAAGATATGGAAGCCAACTTTCTTTGAAGCAACTGTGAATGCAAAGACCCTGTCCTGAATGCAGGTACATTGAGATAGCCACAGTAACCTCGATCACTGCCTCTAAGGCAAGTCCAACCATATCAGGCTCTAAACGAAAAGCAGCACGACCAAAAGAGACAACCATAGTGAACATAGCTGAACCATCAGACGGGTGAACAGTAGTTTTGAATAAACCCAGAATCCTCTTTTGCAAAAGCAATACATGAGAAAAATCTAGATCCAGGGTACGGCAGCATGAACAGCCATAGCAGACGGATCGATCGGATTATCTTCCAGCAATCTATTCCTCCCTCATCACGGGGTAAATTACTCGGATCCCATTGTTATAGAGTTCCCGATTGTGAAAACAAGCCGAGCCTGAACTTTAACTCTATGGCACGCAAATAGGATCGTGGATCCAGGGTGAATGGATTCCCGTACCTTAAGGCGCTGTTTGTTGACGATGGATCCATTGCATGCAACAGGAAGATCATCTTCTCCTTAGGATCCAACAGCAGAAACCAGAATACAAGTGATCTTGACGTTTGATGAGGAGATGGGAATATAGGGCCATCCATCTCCAAGAAGTCGGGGCAAGAAGGTTGGTGACGGTCATGGTGGAGAGAAGAGACGTGTGGGATGTGGGCACGGAGGCGGGAGGCCCGCCGGTGAGGGAAGGTCGCAAAACCCTAGACCGCCTGGAGGGCGCCATGGGAGTCGCCAGAGTGGGAGTCGCCATGAGTTTGAGGCAAAGATTCGGTAAATTTGATAATTGCCAGTAAGTTGGCTGTTTCAGGGTAAACAAGTCCCAAGAAACAATAATGATATATAGCTATAGCAGCTTTGATTATGATGACACATAAGGTCGCGCTAGGTGGCGACTAAGTGTTATACATAGGGTTGGATCGCGCCTAGGTGGCGATCCCTTTTTGAGACATACGGCCGCGCTAGGTGGCGGCCGATTTTTTAAACATAAGGTACGGCCGCGCCTGGGTGGCGGCCGATTTTGATACAGGTGTTTCAGGTCGCGCCTAAGTGGCGACCAATTTTAAAGCTGGAGCCCTTAGTGGCTGTGATGATACTCAGCTATATGCAGCTGGAAAAAGATGATGCTTAGCTCTGATTAGCTTTTTCTTATGTGTAGTACGGTCGCAGTTGCGCGACGTTCCAAGGGCGAGGCGCCTCTAGACGATCCTCGAAATCATGGCGATCGCTGCTTTCTTCCCTCACATCCAGCAGGTAGTATGATCCGTTGATTGGTTCTTGCTGATGATATAGGGTCCTTCCCATGAGAGAGGATAGCTTATGCATTCCCTTGTGGTCTTGCTTGAGTTGCAGCACTAGGTCTCCTTCTTGAAAGGGGCGGTTTTGATGCGTTTGGCATGATAGCGTCGCAAGTCTTGCTGATATACCGCTGACCTTGTTGCTGCAAGTCTTGACCTCTTCTAGTGTGTCTACCGAATCTTGTCGAGCTGCTTCATTATCTGCTTCGACATAGGCCGCAACTCTTGGTGAATCATGTATGATATCGCTGGGATAAACCGCTTCTGCCTCGTAGACCATGAAATATGGTGTAAATCCTGTGGATCTGTTAGGGGTGTTCTTAAGCTCCATAGCACGGCTGCAATTCCTCACCCAAAATCCTGGAGATACTTCAACTTTTTCAATAAGGCGCGGCTTAATTCATGGAGGATTTCCTGGTTAGCTCGCTCAGCTTGTCCATTGCTCTGTGGATGTGATACTGACGTGAGGTCCAGCCTTATCCCATTGTTTGCACAAAATATTTGTGTAGCTCCTTAGAGGTGTTGCTCCCATTATCTGTGATGATACTATGGGGATACCCAAAGCGGAATATGACCTTCTTCAAGAACTTGACTGCTGTTTCAGCTTCGCAATCTCCACGGGTTCTGCTTCTATCCACTTTGTGAATTTGTCCACCACGACCAGGAGGTGAGTTTTTCCCATTGGGGACAGTCTGAGGGCCCTACCCTGTCAAAACCCATACGGCAAAGGCCATGTGATGGGTATTGTGCGAAGTGCTTGAGCTGGCATCATATGATCTTGCCTGCATATCTTTGGCATCCATCGCACACTCTGACAATCTGCTCAGCGTCTGCTAGCGCCGTTAACCAGAAGAAACCATGTCTGAACACCTTTGCCACCAAAGATCTAGACAAGCATGATGGCCCCGATCGCCTGCATGAATTTAGTTGCAAGATTTTTCATCCTTCTTCTGGTGATACACATCTTTGGAATGTCCTCCAACGCTGCGTTTGTATAGCTCATTGTTGATTATTGTTGTAGGCTTGGATCGCGTGTTTATTTTGCGCGCTCTGTCTCATCATCTGGTAGCACTCCACGATTTAATATGCCATATGGCTTGTCCATCATGTCTGTTCATGCCGGGCTGCGACTAAAGTTGAATCGTCTTCTGGCTCTGCGATGTCAATCTCTGCTCGGAGTTTTAATGATGGGTTGTGCAATCATCCAAGAAACTTGGGCGGGACTGACTGTCTATTGGATCAAGCAGAGACAAGGCATCTGCCGCTTCATTTTGTCTACGATCAATATGCTCGACTTGGTATCCAGTGAAGTGTCCAGCAATTCTGTCCACTCTTCTCTGTTGCAGCCATATTTGCGTCCTTATGTCCCACGTTCCAGAGACCTGTTGTGCTACCAAATCTGAGTCTCCAAAACAGCGTATGCGACTAACGCTCATCTCCTTGCTATACGAAGTCTATGAAGCAATGCCTCATATTCCGCCACATTGTTGTGCGTTGAAGTGTATTTGAAGCACGTATCTTAGCTTGTCTCCCGTGGGGGACGTTAGTAGAACTCCAGCCCCGAGCCTTGTAGCTGTCTTGACCCATCGAAGTGCATAGTCAGTATTTTGTTTCCGCCATGCTGGGAGCGACTGGATTTCTGTTCAATCGTTGATGAAATCTGCGAGGGCTTGTGACTTAATTGATGTGCGCGGTCATAACTTATATGATGTGGTCCCAACTCAATCGCCCTTGGCTACTCTCCCTGTGGCCTCTGATTGCGGATGATGTCTGCCAGCGGTGTGAGCTGACCACAGTTATTGGGTGTTCCTGGAAGTAGTGCTTCAGCTTGGGACTCGCCATGAACACACCAAATACTAGCTTCTGCCTGGGGGTAACGCTGCTTTGAGGGTGAGACTACTCACTTACATAATACACTGGCCTTTGGACTGGGTACTCCTTTCCTGGCTTGTCTTTCTACGACCATCACGGCGCTTAGCACGAGAGTTTGCAGCTATATACAACAACATGGGCTCTTTATCCTTTGGAGCTGCCAGACCGGAGCTTTGTCAATGACTTTTCAGGGCTGTTAAAGCTTCGTCGGCTTCTGCATCCCAAACGAAGGTATCTGACTTTTTCTGCAATATGTACAAGGCAATGCTTTTTTCTCTATTCTTGATATAAAGCGACTCAATGCCACGACATAACGGTAAGTCGCTGTACATCTTGATCTTTCTAGTTTTTGGAGGTCCATTACAGCCTTTATCTTGTCAGGGTTGGCCTCGATGCCTCTTTCTGACACTATAAACCTAATGCTTCCCCGCTGGTACTCCAAAGAAGCACTTCGTCGGGTTGAGCTTCATGTTGTATCTTCTGAGATTTGTGAATGTTCCTCCAGGTCGCTGATAAGATCCTGGCATACTTGCGATTTAATCACAATGTCGTCCACGTAGGCGTGAACGTTGCGACCTATCTGCTCATGCAAGCAATTTGAATGCATCTTTGGTAAGTCGTGCTGCGTTCTTCAATCCAACGGGCATGCTGACATAGCAAAAGGCCCCAAAGGGTTAATGAAGAATGTCTTCTCCTGATCTTCCTTCTTCATCTTGATCTGATGATAGCTGAATAGGCATCTAGAAACATAACAACTCGCATCCGGCCGTTGAGTAATCACTTGGTCAATCCGTGGCAACGCAAACGGATCCTTGGGCAGGCTTTGTTGAGACTGGTGTAATCAATGCACATTCATCATGTGCCGTTTTTTTCATAACCAGGACTGGATTTGCCACCCACTCCGGGGTGATACACTTCTGTAATGAACTGCGGCCAACAGGCGAGCTATTCTTTCCCTATCGCCTTTCTCCTGTCGTCGTGGAAACGCCGCAATGGCTGCTTCATGGCTTGGCCAAGGGGTTCGTTGAGGCTATGCTCTGCCAATTCTCTTGGTACCCCTGGCATATCTGATGGTTTCATGCGAAGATGTCCTTTTTTTATGAAGGAAGGCGATGAGGGCCGTTCCTGTTCTTTTTCCATGTGCGCTCCGATGCTTGTCTGATTAGATGAGTCGCCAGGAACAAGATCTATCTGCTTGGTGTCTTGGGCCGCTTTAAATTTCATTGGTGGTTCGGTGGATGGTGTGATGACCACGCTCATGTCGTTAGGGTCCCTATGACTTATAGCTCTTTAGCTCTTCAGCGGCACAGGCTGATTCTGCGAAGGCTGCATCCCTTCCTCACACTCTATTGCTTTTTCTCTATAGCCGTGCACCGTGATGACCCTCTTGGTCCTGGTATCTTCAACTGTAGGTACACGTAGCAGGGCCTGGCCATAAACTTGGCGAAGGCTGTTCGTCCGAACAGAGCGTGATACGGGCTTTGGGAATTTCACCACTTCGAAGCATATGAACTCGCCTTCTGAAGTTTTCTTCTGTCCCGAAGGTTACTCCCAGGGTTATCTTTCCCACAGGATGTGCAGATTTCCCTGGGACGATGCCATGAAACACAGTCGTCGTATGTTGCAGGCTGGAATCCATGAGCCCAAGCGCTTGGAACGTGTCGTAGTACATGATGTTTATGCTGCTTCCTCATCCATAAGCACTTTGGTTAGCTTGTATCCTGCTACGTAGGGTGCCACAAACTAGCGCCAGCTTCCCTGGTTCTCGCAACTTCGGCGGGGTGATCGTCACAGCTCCACGTTACTGCATGCTCTGACACTTTAGCCAATTGGGGGTTGCTGGTATTACATCGTTCACTTGCTGGCTTCTGCGGCTTAATTTCTCCTCCCTCTTGGAGGTGTTGATAAACTATAGTGTGGTATGCCCCGCTTGCTTGGATTACTGCATTGTGCTGCCCGGCGCCTGAACCATGAGCCGCACCAGGGTTTCCTTCATGGTGGTTTCCCCTGTTGTGTTGGCTTTCCTCTTTCCACTTCTTGTAATAGTTGCATTGCGCCTTGGTATGGTCCGCTGGCCGCCCATCACCTCTGTGTGAAGATCGCACGGCCAACTGAAAACTTCTTCCATATTAATTGGACGAGAGCCGCTTCCTCGGCCCCTTCCTCGTTGGCCTCTGAATTCCACCCGTGTTGGCGACGAGCCCATAGTTTCCTTCTTCACTCTTGCGCTTGTTTTGACTCGCGTTTGTTGTGCTGGTTTGTTGCTGTTGAGGCTTGCTGATTTTTCTTTCCCTTGACAGCAACTTCGTCCTCTTCTCCATCTGACGCATCTTGGTTTGTCCGAGCCGGCGTTTGTTTGCCGCAGCCATTTACCTCGCTGAGGCTCTTGACTTTATCTTCATGCGGCCCAGTTTATGGATCAGCGGCTCGAACTTGCAGTTTTTCTCCATGACCAGGACGGCTGAGCTTGGTGGTATATTATCTGAGGAGTGTACTATTTCCGCCACCCTTCTCATCCAGTGGCGGCTTGACTCGCCTTCCCTCTGAACGCACGCTCGAGATCTTCTATATTGCAGAGTCGCTTGCAGTGTTCCTTGGAAGTTTTTTCAAAAGCATCTTTAGCTCTTCCCAGGTATTTATAGAGTTGGGGGGCAGTCTGAGGCCATATGTGAGCCGCGCCTCCAATATCATGTTGAGGTACCTTGGCATTTTTCGTCTGAGGCGTTTAAAAATACTCATCCCCATCTCGTAATTGTTTAGCCAGGGTAGGATCCATGCTGGAGTTGTAGTTTGCCACCTTGCGTGGCCCTTTGAAATCTTCAGGAAAGGTTCCGATCTGATCTTTTCACTGAAACACGCCGGGCCCTTGAGTCGCGAGGACAAGGCTGTGAACGTGCCCATGGGGTTGTTAACTTCCACGGGCCGGTCTGCGTCGTTGGCATGATAGCATGTGCTTCTGCGGCGTGTTCCTGCTGCTTTGTGCGACTCTTGATATATTCTCTGTTGGCCTACTTTGCACGCTTCTCTCTGCTGCAATCCTTTGGTTGGCCGGTACGGTGGGCAGCTGCCCTTCGGCCTCTGCTCTGTTGGCCAGTTGTAAGACAGCAATGCTCAACATCTGTATCGCACGCGTGCTTCAGTGTTGATCGGGTCGTCGCTGTTGGTGCCATCTGTGTCAAGATTATTAGCCGCAGCTACATATTATCGACGGGGCTTTGGTAGTGGCCTTGTGGGGTGTGAAACCTCCTTGGTTGTTGCGATGGCAGTTGCTAGGCTTCAGGGGCAATCATTGGTCCCAAACTTCTTGCGATGGTTGGTGGACTCCTGCTCAGCAGCTGGAGTGGGTGGGAATTCTACGTTGGTTGAGTCGCTCGCCGCATGTGCCTGCGAGTCAACTTGTCTTTGAGTAATGGCAAGCGCGGCTATTCTTTGTCATTCTGTTGGATTCCTTGGTTCACCTGGTCGAGTCTGTAGCGCTCTTCTTCCATCCTCCGAACCTCGTACAGGAGCTCGGCCCTGGCGACCTCAATTTCTATTGCACGGACGGCGGCGTTGGCGGCTGACACCGGGAAATAAGCAGCGGGTTGCCGGGGGGGTGCCAAACTTTCGGCCTTGCTGGTTCTGACGTACTTGCCCTCGGCCATATAATAACCCAACTTGTGCCGCTCTTGAATCGGCACTAAGGTGAGTTCCTGGTGCATAGTCCAGTAGATTTCTTCAAGGGCGGGTTATGATGGACCCAAATTCTTGCGAGTCCATTGCTCTCCACGGACTCTTCTTCGTCATCGGCGACTTCTTCTGCTGGGTCGCCTTCTTGCACTGAGCTAACAGAATCTGCCACCAATGAAACCTGACGAGACGTTGATAGATCCAAACGGGATGACGCGGCCGGTATCAGGTAATCAGCTTCGGCCCCCGGCTTGAATCGTCAATGAGAGGTGTGCCGTTGACCGTGAGACGCGGCCGATGGCGGATCCTTAGCTCCTTTCATCGATCCTGCGCGGAACGTGACGCTCTTGACCGCAGGCCC